>JACXGM010013899.1:0-22606 GCA_016801145.1 Umbra pygmaea | reverse complement strand
AATTCTTTGAGATAGGAATTTTGGGTTTTCATGAGCTGTATGCCAAAATCATCAGTATTAAAACAATAAATGACCTGAAATATTTCAGTTGGTGTGCAATGAATCTAAAATATATAAAAGTTTAATTTTTATCATTACATTATGGAAAATAATGAACTTTATCACAATATGCTAATTTCTTGAGAAGGACCTGTATATCAATGATTATATATGCTCGTATTACAAACTAACTAAGGACCTGTATTTATTTTATTGGTTTGTTTCTTTTTATGGTTATTTTCTCCTTGGCAGTGGGTCCAGACAGATGGAATCCACAGCAACGCATCGTTATCTTTGTCAAATAAGTTCTTATAAATGTACATGTGACGACCACCTGCAACCAGCTGAACCGTTAGCAGAACTCAAACGTTCAAATAGAATTCATCCCACAGGTGTATTACAATACAACAAGTAAATGGAAAATCCACCTGTGCAGATTCCATCGATAGATGCAGGATATCCAGTGATGAGCCATTCAATTCAAGGTGCATTAAGAAAGAAATAAATAACACGTAGGAGAGGTCTTTTGCAACACAGGGTACATGCAATATCAGTGCAAGAATGACATAGTCATGAGTTGTACGTGTTTTATTGTAGGCAATGGAGTTTAGCGAGGCAACGTCCGCAAAACGTACCTTTAGATATTTGCATGCGGTTGTCCCCACCCTTCTTCCTGTCCTCGTCTGAAGATGTTGTGTTGCTGTCAGATGAGTGGCACTTCCTCTTCATGGTGATAAAGTTACAGCCTTCGAGATACCTGTAAAATCGACAGAGACAGACATTTAAAAAGAGGAAAACAGGAGATAAGTGTAAAATCAACAGACATTTAAAAAGAGGAAAACAGGAGATACGTGTAAAATCAACAGACATTTAAAAAGAGGAAAACGGGAGATACCTGTAAAACCAACAAACATTTAAAAAGAGGAAAACAGGAGATACCTGTAAAAGCGACAGACATTAAAAAAGAGGAAAACAGGACATACGTGTAAAACCAACAGACATTTAAAAAGAGGAAAACGGGAGATACCTGTAAAACCTACAGCCATTTAAAAAGAGGAATACAGGAGATACGTGTAAAACCAACAGACATTTAAAAAGAGGAAAACAGGATCTCCATTTGCTCTTCTGAAAGGAAACATCCCAATGTCCTCTAAACACATGGTTATTAACATGTACAAACAACACCTGCAGCTTCACCTTATGCAATAATGCAGGAGGGTAAACAACTTAATTAGGGTAAAAGTCACTTTTGTCCTATCTGTGGAATATGTTCTCATATACTAAAGCCTTTAATCAATCAACATTCTAGTTTTGAACAAGCAAATAGCAAAATTATTTTCCTTTGTTGAACCAACTCAATGACAAAACAGACAGCTGGATAAATGACCAGTACCCATACTTAAAGAATGACTTCTTAGTGCAGACCTGATGACGCTGTCCAGGCAGCTGATTTGTTGGTAGGAGTAGACCACCTGGTCGTTGAAGACAATGTGTTCTTCAGGCCTGCAGCTACCCTCATCCAGTGGGCTGGTCCCAGCACTGACCCCGCTGTCCCTACGGCTGACCGGGGCCATAGGTATGGTGGAATCGTTAGGTCCCACCACTGCTGGACTCCTCTGGAGGCACTCTGCTTGGGGGAATCTAATGGTCAGAACTATCTAACGGTAGGAGGGATCTTGTACATTTTTGTATATGCCTAAATACCATGTAGCTGATCTGCTGGAACATGGGGTCTGGAAACAGTATGCACATTTATGCACATGCATTTGCATGATGCTCTGGATAAGAATGTCTGTTAAACAAATTGTTAACTGACTTTTTGCATTTTTTTATATTTCTGCACAGCTTGTGGGACTTACTGCCAGGGTTCTTCTTGGTGTCAGGCTGTTTGGCTGAAGAGGAGAGGCCTTGGTAGCTTGGCTGTTCCTGGCTCTGACTCTTCTGGCGGTAAATGCTTTTACAGATCTCTTGGAACGACCTCTGCTGGAAATGACAGGAACAACTCTATCATTACCACATAAAGAAAGATAAATACTATATCCAGAGAGAGAGAGAGAGAGAGTAGGGAGACAGAGCAAAAGACAGAAAAAGACAAGAGAAAATATGAAGACAGTTAGTCTGAGAGACATTTAGAGATAGATTGTGTTCATTGTCTTCTTTCCTGCAAGGATGTTTTCCAATAACTAATTCACTGACTGTAATGTACCCACTAATGTGTGGTTGTTTCACCAAGCTATCTTTAAAATGTAAGCACTTACTCTAAGTCGTTCTGGATCAGACCATCTAAAATCTAAAGGAGAGTGTGCTAAGTGTAATAGGCTACTCACAGGTTTGACCCAGCCTCCATCTTCCTCCAATTGTGTCTCGCTTGGGTCGTTGCCGTTAAGGTTGTTGTCATTTGATGAGCGATTGTTGCTCTCACCGGTTAACGCTTGGGATGCTGCAACATGCTCGTTGCTTCCCACGGTACTGTAGCCACTGGAGCTGGTGTTGTGTACCGGCTGCAGTAAAAGTTGATGAATTTGACCTGTGATCTCCTGGACTTCAGACTCCATGGTTTGAGTGTCCGTCAGCGCCGAAACCGGTACAGCAAATACATCCTCATTCACTGGGGCCCTGGGAACAAAACAAGGATCCATATTAACATCAATCCTTGTCTGATTAAAGGGGAAAACCAAATTCTATAATGTCTACATTCTAAAATCGCTTGAAATAAATATTTCACTGTAAGTGTCTCGCTCATCAGTGCGCTTGATACAACTTTGTACATTAACAATTATTTGCGTGAAACACATATCGAAAATCATATAGATTTTGTAGGATAAAGGTCAGTTGTGTGGTTTAAAAAATACCTTTTCTGACATCTATGCCGATGTGGAGGAAAAGCCAGATCACATGCTTCTGGTCAAGAAATTCAGTCTTCTAAAGACAACATACCATCGGTCTATCGATTATTATTCTTAAACTGATACCCTCCCTGATTGAGAAAATATTATTGACAGAGCAAAGTATGAATGTCGAAAAGTCTGCATTACATTTTCTACAAGTTACAATGCACCCTTTCAGCAAACTGATATCAAGTAGTATGCAAACTATCATTTCCTCCTCGTTGGCAGAGGTACAGTAAGAAAAGACACATTTTAAACCATGCAACGGAATTTTATTATACAAAATGTATATTTTATGTACTAAAAAGCAATTCCTGATTTGGGTATTTTCTTTGTTAAGGAACATTTGTTTTTCACACAAATAATTGTTATTTTTACGAAGTTGTATCAAGCGCATTCATGAGGATAGACCCATATAACCTTAGTAGCACTTGTGCTAGCTCGACCCCGGCCTCCCTGAGTGAGAGAGCTGATTGATGAGCGAGACCGTCAATAAATACTTGAAGCAATTTAGGAACATATACAAATTATAAAATGTTTCCATTTTTCCCCTTTAAACTTGATTTCCTAGGGACCTTTATCAACAGACACAAACAGTATTAAGACATTTCAAACAAGATTTCTATGCTATAAAACATTATTAATATATAACACCAAATACCTCTGAGAGCAGAGATTTCAAAATGTGACAGGATGAAAATACATTCCACTGATCAGATACTCACATGCGGACCTTGTGTCTCCCGATGACAAAAGAGACTTTACGGCTCCAGGGGTTGACAAAACTCGACCAGCTTGTGTCGACGATGACGTACTCGCCGTTGCGCGCGCAGAAGCGAATCGACGAGTGGTCGAAAGGCTGGCCGGCAAACTGAAGGACTATGGGGTAGGAGAGCGGAAAAAGATGTTAGCAAAAAATAACAAACCTAAGTCAATAAATTTTGACAGTTTGCAACCTAAAGGGATGTCGGGCAGTAGAATGGCATTTGAAGGGCCTGTCAGCTGATTTCCATGCCAGGGGATTGGTGGGTCAAAATGTGTGTGTTCTAGCCAGACTCACTCTTCCTGTGAATGGCCAGCATAACAGGTCGGTCACTGGGGTGCATGAGAAGAAGAACTTGAGTGCCAATTAGATCCTGGGGGAGGTACCCAAGAAGTGGAACCGCTCTTGAAAGGTGAAAATAAAAACTTGGTGAGTCGGCATATTATAACAAAAGCCCACTAATGTTCAGTTCCAGAGTTAAGTATAAGAAATAAAAAAACGTGTCTCACCTCTCATCCACGTCCTGGAACACACAGCTTGGAGTGTGAGTGGTGGTGAAGATGCGCTTGTCACTAGGAATTCTGGGAGCTGTAGGCAAAATGAAAACAGTCAACACCATTGTTCCCGAACACTATATTTCAAACATGATCTATTAATGTACAGATTGTCATGTTTTGACTAGTTCTTACCTTCGTATCCAGAATGCACCCTTTCAGCCAACAGGAGGCAGCAGAAGTGGTCCTCATAATGGACCTTATCCTGCACTTTCATCAGGTAGGGGCTCATCTTGAATGGGAAGTATTGCAGATCTCCCTCGCACGAGGTACCGCCACTACATTAAAGAGAGAGAGGCAAAAGTCAAGCGAGGCAATACAGCGGCAACATCGCTGTGAAAATATAGTATGAACTATCATTTGTTCCTCAGATAAAAAACAACAAAAAAGATTGATAATGTACACAATTGCTACTGAAAATCACTCTGGATAACAGTGCCTTCTAAATTACTTGCATGTTATTGTTATGGAAATTCTTGAGAGTGTCTTTTAACTTAAGCATGGATCTGAAGGACTGCATTCAGCTTGGGTATTTACCTTCCCATTTGGGGGCAGAGTTGAGCTGTAGACTTATTACAACAGCAATGCTGAAAATAGTGTTCGAAAAGGGAGCGCTTCCCCTCGACCTGTTGTCAGACTCAATTAAATCGCTGACGAGTAGCAGCTATACAGCCCTGTCAAAACACCCACCTGATTCGACAGAAGAAGGATTTCTCCTGAATGCAGTCCGACGGTGATGACTCTGAAAGCAGAGCAGGGAAAGGACAAAAGATGTTTGAATTTAAAAGAATCCTCTGCCTCATTGGTTCAATGCAACCCATTTATTTTTTCATGAGTCCCAGCTGCTTTCAACTTGATAAACAACATACCCATTGTTAGAAATGATTTTCAATACCAACCCGAGATTAGCTAAATCTAAAATCAGTGCACCTATTTCGGCATCCTTGCCTTGACGCTTCAACATACACTACATATTTTCTCCAGCCTACATTTTATCTTTCTGTGGTAACTGGCTTCGTCAGACTCTGTAATTGATTTATGTTGTGTTGCATGGAGGACTAACAGGGGAGTGACTACATTCTACTTAAGGGGAATGTTTTCATGTTTTCGCTTTTTAAAATGTATGAGTTTTATGATCATTACAACTACACGGAACTTACATGGAAAAAGCTCCTGAAAAGCGATGTGCATTTTAAATGGATGAATAAACAAGCATGCACTCTTTGCCATTTGCAATTTTTTTGGGCTTGTATTTTTACTTCTTCTTCATATGAAGTTAAAGAGCCTGTGCGCCACATGATCCAGTGCATAGAAGGCAGTAGGGCATGTTTATAAATGTTCATATATGTCTTTAAGGGGTTATAAGCATTGTCTGCTCCTCTGCTCCAAGAAAGCATGGGGTACCTGGTGTTTATAAGTGTTCATACACGGGCTATGGTATTAACCTTTTGTAGAAGGGTCATTACCTGCTCCGGTACACATGCTCCAGGATGGCAGGCGATAGGGCGTGGTGAAACTGTAGAACACACTGACGTCCTGGGGGGTCAGGAACTCTACAAACTTTGTGTCCTTAAAGATGTCTCTTTTACAGTTGAGGATGGAGGCAGCCTGTTCTGAGATGTAGACAATCTTCCCAGTAATCAGAGACACGGCTACAGCAAATATATCCTGGAGGGTAACAGCGAGACAGATGTGATAAAAATATGCAGATATTACATAAGCATGGGTGTGGCTATCACCATTGAAATTCAAAACGTACAATAGTGTGGTAAATATGCAGTATCTTCGTGTACTATATGTATAGTGATTCAAGGGAATCCATTTTTTGACACCTTGTACTAGTAAATAATAATTTGACATTTTTTTGAAGGTGCGTGGAAGTAATTATTCATTTGACATCTTGTACTAATCAACTTACATTGTTTTTGAGTGTATACTCTGAGGTGATTCTGTCTATCTCCTCAATGGTGTAAGAGGACACCTCCAGGCCGGACGGTTGACTGTCATTGGTCATCAATAGCTGGTAGTACTCCTCATTGGCTGGAACACATCAACATACATCCTAATTTCAATAGCACACAATCCTGACATGATGTGAAATGCATCATCACATGTTCAGTCCTATTATCCAGAACACCTTCCGGTTGGCTCTTACCTTCCACCTGTTCGATGCAGCGCAGGGCGTATTTCAGGGTGTTGAGGGATGTAGATTTGCTGCCTTTGATCCTCTTCTCAGAAGGGAGGTGGCGTTTGAGGTCCTTCAGAGTCCGGAGAAGCTCCTTCTGTGTCTTAGCCTTGGCTGACTCTTCACTGCTGCAGCCACTGGTGGAGGGGTTGTCCTGCTCAGAACTCAGTAGGCTGAAGACATTGGAGCTGCTAGGAGGGGAAGGGCTGTGGGAGTTTGAACTGTGGGGACAGACAGAACCAAACATTACCACTGACGTAAAGTAACACGTTTTGGTTTAGACCTGGGTCACACAAGTTTAGTAGCTAGTTTACTCTATATACACTGCTCAAAATGATTAAGGGAAAACGCAGCCATCACAGTATAACACCAAGTCAATGAAACTTCAGGGATATCAATCTGTCCAGTTAGGAAGCATAAGCGATTGTGAAACAATGTCACCTGTTATGGTACAAATGAAAGTGACTACAGGTGGACTCCAGAGGCAACAGCAAGTCAACCCCCAAATAGGGAATATTTTTCCAGGTGATGGCCACAAACAGTCTTTCCTTATCCTTCCTGACTGATTCTTTTTAATTTATGCATTTTGCTAGTGTCCTTGTCATTACTGGTAGCATGAGGCGGTACCTGCAGCCTATTCAGGTTGCACAATTAACCCAGCTCCTCCAGGATGGCACATCCATGTGCTATTGCAAGAAGGATCGCCATGTCTCCCAGTACAGTCACAAAAGCAGAGAGGAGATACCAGGAGACGGGCCGTTACATGAGGAGAATTGGACAGAGCCGCAGAAGGGCATCAACCTCGCAGAAGGACTGGTATCTGCACCTTTGTGTGAGGAGGAAGAGAAGGAGCACTGCCAGAGCCCTACAAAATGATCTTAATGTTGGGAGTGAACTCCAGGCACGTGGGGGTCATTACACACTACTGAGACACATTATGAAATTCACCCAAGTTGGATCAGCCTGTGATTTCAATTGTTTACTTTGAATTTCAGTGTGAGTTTGACTCCAGCCCTCAATTGGTTGATGGTTTTGGTTTCCATAGTTTTGGTGTCATCATTTTGTTTTTAACAAATTACACAATGTACAGTAAAGATTTTGATCTTTATTGTGTATTGGTCATCGAAACCCGGTGTGTGATTTCATTGTTCCAAATGTTTTTTAATTGTATAGTCTGTATTTTTCAATTACACTCCAATGGTTCAGAAAAATCCCTCAATATTAGACAATTGGTGAATTGCATTCACTCTAGGCAAAATGATTATCATTCATACTATCTCTGAGAAACATACTTTACATAGAAAAACAATTACAAAACAACATTGAAAAACAGTTTCAAAACAAAGCCCTTGAGTACTGCAATAATGAGAAGATGCATTTGTAACCCCAGCTGGGGAAATGACGCTCAACAGATTAAAATGTACAAAATTAAATTTGTCTTGTTGTTTTCCCCATCCACTCCACACGAGCCAAGGTAATCTCTACACCACATTCCAAAAAATTATGCAAATTATATTTTACACTGATTTTCCTAAATAGTGGATACAAATGACAGTCAGTATAATTTTCAAGTTACCAACCATTAGGGTATAAGTCAAATTTCAGTGAACAAACCACCCAATGAATGATACAGTACAGATGATACAGTTACAAATGAGGTGGATTAGAGCTCTGGTGGAAGAGGAAACATGTGCTGAGCCATGGGAATAACATTAGTGCTAGGGTAGTGGTGCCTTTTTCCCCAAGCCTGGACATCAGCATTATCTCTTACAAGGAAGAGTTTAGAGGCAGGCTGTTGGTGGTTAAAGCTGACATTGCCAACATTGTGTTTGTTTTATCTATGTTTATGCACCCAATATACGTAGGGAGAGGGCAGCTCTGTTTGGGTGGGCTAGAATCGAACTGGCTTTAATTACACAGTATGAGGTGCTTGTCTTATGCTGGATTCACACCAGGCACGGCAAACTGGTTGCACTGCGGCGGAAGTCCATTCATTTCACTAGGAAGCAATGCGCACCGCTGTGGCAAATCTACCGGATCCGGCAAAAATGTGGAGGCGGTGCAGCATCCACAGAGTTGAGATGTGCGGTGCTTTGCCGTTGTGAGGTCTCCACTACCTGGTATGGCACCACATACATCCCACTCTACTATAGAACCATGTCCCAATACTCACGAACGCAGCACACAACAGAGAGCGCAATCACCGGAATACTGAACACCTGCACCTAGGGCTGATCGATTATGGAAAAAAATCATAATCACGATTATTTTAGTCAATATTGAAATCACGATTATTTAAATTGATTACTCATTGATTTTGGAAATTTGCATTTGTTGATTTTGAAAAACAGTGAAAATATTCTGTAGTCAGGAGCGGGTGCATTTTAGTTTGTAGAGGGTGACCAGCACACACAGTTCGTTTGAATGTTTGGATTTGATTAGACAGCAATGTCTTTCAATTATATTTGCAATTAAATTATTTATTTTTATTATATTAAATAAATTAAAACGTCTAAACGTATCTTATTTTCTAATTATTAATTCTGCTGTAGAATCGCAAACAGCAGTTCAAACAAACTACTGAATAGAATTAACATGAAGTCTGGCTCTTCAGTCGGTAGAATAATTGTTCAAAAGTAATACATGGCTCTACACTACACCTGTGCTAATGAAACCAAGAACGAGAACGTGATTAACTGCTCAATTTCATTGCTTCGGTACTGATATGCGCAATCTAATACTAAAGAAAAATGTTTCAGTAAACAACGCTGCAAGGACACAAATAAAATATCCTAAACAAGACTCAAATAGACAAAGCTGATAAGCTAACTAACAAACAAAGTACCTGCTCTGCTGTGAGGTAAACTCATTAAGCTGCTGCAATCACCTTGCTGTAATATATAAAATACTGTAGACCACAGATCAATACTCTGCCTTTGTCGTCACTTCTGCACAGCATTTCTCATATAAAGCGTGCAGAGCAATAAAAAAACGCAGGGTAATGTCATTGATTGTATAATGGTAATGTGGTGGTGAGATGGCAAATTATAACGCTTGTCCAAAGTAACAACATTCTAGAGCGGTCGTTCTAGACTGTGATAATGGGGCACACATATTTAACTAAAAGCATGCAACGGCATGTGTTATTTTTTGTGCCTCCGTGCACGATGGATATGGAGTTACACTTTAAAATGCGTCTTTAATAGACGACTGAGTAAGTTTCGGTTTCGGTTTCAGGAGGGACAAAAGTGCGCTTATGAGTGTCATTCGAACACAAAAAAAGAGTTCTTAGAAAATGCAATGTACAAAATAATCGTTTTTTCTCGATTACACAGTTTTTAGGATCGTTAGGAGCTGAAATTGAAATCGCGATCAAAATCTGATTAATTGCACAGCCCTACCTGCACCAGGTCATTCACCACTACATAAGCAGCACTGATATTCTGCCTCTTTGCGGGGTATTGTTTTCTCTTCTTGAGCATACTGAGCGTTATAACCTGACTAAGCCATTGTGTATTTGACCCGTTTCTGTTTTCTTCCTGACTCCTGAGATCGCCAACGATTCTGTGCCTTTGCCTGAGTGATTATCCTGTGTATCGACCCTGCAACCAGTTCCCAGTGTTTACGAGATCAGATCCTGAGTTGGTGCCTTTACCAGAGCCTACCTGTGTACCGACTCCTTGCCTGTTGACCTACGTCCTAGCCCTGATCATCCTGTACATTTGCTATATCGGATACCATCTGTATATGTACACATCTTATCATTATTGGATATTCTGGCATTAAACATCCTTTTATACATTCCAGTCTCCAGTAGACAGCCGTATGGCACCAGAAATGGAAGTTGATGTACCACAGAGGAAGAGCTAATCTGTCGTTTTCATCTATGGGTTTATGGGATTGCAAGAAAAGCTTTGACAGCTCAGTAGATAGTTTTCATATTGTCAATCAATTCTAAACTGAAAAAGCTCCTGCCAGTCGCCTTGCTGGAGGAGGACAGTTGTATGCAATGTTGCCCACCATCTTGAAGATGCGGAAGATTGATTACGATGCTGAATGCGGCGTACAAGTGTGTCTGCATTACGATGCTGCATTACAAAAGCACAGATTAGGAGTTTATGTCAACAGTTTACAGCTTTTTCTACCTCTAAGTCCAGGAGGTTGTTGGGGGAGCTGGAGAGGAGCGTGAGTGAGGCAGAGGTCATGTTGTTGGGCAATGGTGGGGGTGGACAGGTTTCAAATTTGGCTGAATTGCTTTTTTTACTAAAAGCAAAGAGAGCACTTGTAAGAGCTAGGTTTCCAATGTTGAATGAGATGGATGCCCCCAGCTCTTTCTTTTTGGGCTTGAAAGAACACAGTGGAGAGATGAAGAGAATGCATCTGTCTGATGGTCATGTGTATTTCTACTGTGGTGGGAGAAATGAGGGACAGGGCTGCTGAGTTTTACTCTGAGTTGTACAGTGCTAAGATGTTTTGATCCTGTATGTTCTGAGATATTGGTTTCTGGCCTGCAAAAACTGTCTCTGTCACAGAGAAACCAAATAGACAGTCCCCTGACATTGGGTTCTCACTGGCAGTCACCCAGATGAGCTCTGGCAGTGCCACGGGGGCAGATGAGCTGCCTTTTGAATTTTAAATTTGGGGCCTTATTGGACTGGACTTATTCTGCGTCGCAGCTTAAGTGACTTAAAGAACTGGAGACCTGTGCACTGTTGTGTGTGGACTACTAGATTTTTGCCCAGGTCCTCGCCAATAGGCTGCAATCTCATTTGGACACAATTGTACACATGAATCAAACATACTGTGTTCCTGGTTGGACTATTATTAACAATCTGTGTGTACTAAGGGACATACAGACTGTCAATAGATTGTCAACTATTATTGACAATCTGTGTGTACTAAGGGACATGATGGACCTAGCCAGGCTGTCTCAGCTGGATTTTGGTCTGGTCTCTTTAGACCAGGAAAAGGCCTTTGACAGGGTCGACCATAAGTACCTCTTTAGTGTTCTGTTTGGTTTTGGGTTTGGGGACATCTTTATAGTGCAGGTTAAGGTTCTGTATGCTGGGGCTTCCTGAATGGTTAAGGTGGGGCAGGTATCTGGCAGGGGTGCCCACCTTCAGGGTTAGTTTACACTCTGGCAATTGAACCCCTGCTGTGTCTGCTATGTAGTAGACTCCAGAGGGGCGGGTCTGATAGGTACAGATTTGGGGACATGGATGATGCTGTCACTGTTCTGGTTAAGAACAAGGGAGACAGTTCAGTTTAGGGGTGTACGAGGGGGCATCATCAGCCAAGGTGAACTGGGGTAAGAGTGGGGCATGGAGAGAAGGGGCCCCTCCTATGCTGCCTGGTGGGCTGCAATGGGGGAGGGTCTCAAGATACTTGGGGTGTACTTGGGCTCAGAGGAATGGGTGAAGAAGAACTGGGAGGCAGTGTCACGGGCGGTGGTGTCGAGGCTGATAAGGTGGAAGTGGCTCCTCTCCCAAGTGACATACAGAGGGTGGGTGGTTATCATCAACAACCTGGTGCCAGAGGAAATGTGGCAGGTGGAATTCTTCTGTTCAGGAAGAATTGGCTGAGGGCGGCAGTGCTGTTTTTACCGGTTCAGGAGGTGGTTACATGGTTATGGGATGAGCCAGTTTTCTGCAACCCGCTGATCCCATTGTCCTCTGTCCTTTCCGTGACGATTCAGCGGTGGATGACGATGGCAGGTGTAAAGACTCTGCCTGACTTAAAGCACCTGGGGGGAGGATGGAAAACGCCTCAGGACCTGGGACAACAAACAAGGATCACTTCTCTACGGCTGCTGGGATGGTTTATGGAAGTGGTCCTGGGGGCACTGCCAGAACCGGTCAGGGACATCTTCAGGCGGGCACGTGGAGAGGACAAGGTCTGGCAGGGGGGTCCAGGGGACATGCTGTCCTTTGGCACGTCATGTCTAGGGGGCTTTGCTGGGATCAGTGGAAGGCCTTGTACACCCTCATGGTTAAGGTGAGAAACATAAGGCAGCTAGCGGGGGTCAGGGGACACCAATGGCAGGAGGTTCTAGGGCCTGGTGGGATGGCTGGACACAGGTGGCGGGTTCTGTATGCTTCTGGTGGTATGTGTTGGGAGTTGTACGACCATGGGTTTTTTAGGGGATGGGGGTGTTTTTTGTGTGATATTAGTGTGATATACAGTGACGGCTAAAACAGAGACTGAGATTGGACTCCTTCTATATTGTGTATTTTTTTCGTTTACTTTGTGTTGTCTTTCATATCAGTGTATTGCATGTAGGTTTGTGTTTTGGTAATGTCCCTTTAAGTGCTTGTGACACCTCTCTCTGGTTTGGCTATTTCTAAGATAGGGTTTACGTTAGGCTGGTATCTTGTAGATCTGATGATTAAGGATTACGTTCAGCCCAGTTCTATTAACCAGTTTGCTCATTATAAATGGTGGCCAAACTAGAGAGAGCTGTCGGTCATTGATGAATATCTGTTCTTTGTGTGGAAGGCTGTCCAGGAGCTACACCATTTTAATGTAGGTTGTGAAAAGTGTGTTGTTGAAGTTTGGAAGTTTATGCGTATGCTCTGTAATTTAGCTGTCAGCGTCCCAAGCCGCTGTGAGACCATGGTAATATATATGGTATCGTTGTGCACTCGCATTTACTTGTTCACCTGCAACTGTCCTAGGTTGTGAAATGAGTGTGGTATGTCTTTGAGTTTTTTGTGTACGTTCTACCTATATAAATATATTTGTTTTCAGTGCTAATGCCACTGTGAGAGCATAATTAGCTATAAGTATATCTGTTGTGCACTCACTTCAGCTGTTTGCCTGCAACTGCATTACATGTTATTATTGTATGTTTTCCCAGATTGTCTACATTAAATACTGCAAACCACCATCCCTGCTCAGTCTCCCTCTCTCTACAACACACTGCACCATGACAAATATAGTTTAGTGTGTCTTAATAAAGACAGATAAAACCTCTCTCTGTCTAGCTGACTCATTGTTTATGTTCTTCCAAAAAGAATGCAATGAATTTCTACAAAAATGTGGTATTAAAAATATTTTTTTTGCCTATCCCATGTCTATGAGGTTTGGTCCATCATTACTGTGTTTGCAGCTGCATTTGGTCAGTAGGCGAGAGTCAGAGACATGGTACCGCTCGGCTCCATATACAGTATATCATCAAGGAAAAGTCTGCTCTCTCAGATGCAAACTGGTGGTTGGAGCCAACAAAGAGGTCTCTAAGACTGAATGAGCTGCTAGCGAATGACTCATTTTGGTACAATATACATCATAGAAAGAATGAGGACACAGTCAAAACACCAACAGAGGATGAAAACATAACAAATAAAACATATTTTGGATACACATCCCGATGTAGCCTAAGTCTTCAACATTCAGGGGACGTTATTATTATGTGATTCTGATGATTTATGGTGTCTACTCAACATGCTTTGTTTTCCAAATATTTTATTTTCTTTTTTATTGTATACACATAACAGTAGTGAGCCTAGGCTAGAGTTAGAGGTTTTTATATGGGGAGACAAGGAGGAAGGGCACAGACAGCGGTCGAATCGGGGTGCACATGAGATCCAAATTTAGGATCTTAGACTTGTATACCAAAATCTGACAACTTTATTTGTATTCAAATGTAGTGAAATCACACCTAGCAATGATTGGTAAACAAGTCCCCAATTATTTTTTAGGATTCTATCCACAGCAGCTTAAAGTTAGTAGCCACACAATGGCGCTTGATCTCGCAAGCTTACATTAAACACTACACATACGGTAAGCACATTCTCTGTCCAATCAGCTCCCTTGAAATATATACCCATAAATACTTCCCCATTTTCTCCCCCCCCCAATTCCCTCTATTCCTGCATTGTCTGTAGCTCCGCAACTACATGGGCAGTGGGATGGCAAGAGGAGCACACATGGTTCATCCAACCACATGTCGCCAAGCCGCCGATTCTTTTTTGCACTGGTAATCCAACATGGAGGCCTTAAGTCAGATAATGCATGTGTTGATTATGCTCACCAAAAATACTTCTTAAATTTCATTTACAGGCAGCCAATCTGCACACAAGGAGTCACTGGAGAGCGACGTGGCAGGAGACATAATCTGACCCAAATCCAGGGCATCACTATGCCAATTTGCGCTGCCTCGTGCAGGAGATGCAGGGAAAGTAAGAGAACCCATAGTCAGTCTCTGTCACGATGCCCCAGGGTGGGATACTGTCCCACAGACTGAGATATTGACTCATGCCCATATGCATTTATGCCCTGTGTTTATTGGTGTACCTAATATTCTGGGCAGTGCTATGCACTGTGGAGTTCTGTACATATTATGTGTGTGTGCAACTTTGGCGCCATCCCCTGGATGCCAGGAGCTTACATGTAGGTCATTGTGGTAAATTAGGACTTTGATCTGATTGCTGATTTTGTCCAGCTGATGTCTTTAGTCCCTATATACATGCCCTGGTACCAGGGCAAGGCGCGGTTCATTATTTTATGGTAACTTTTGACTTGCTGTGATCCTGTCAGGAAGTACATCTGTTATTGTAAGTAATGGTTCATTTGTGTAGCTTGAAGTTAGGTGTACACTCTATATATTTATTCTCACGCGTCTATGCTGCGATAGAGCATAGTATATTATTAAAATGTATACTTGTGTAAGTTCGCTATCCTCTTCCTTTTCCTCTTCAGTGTACTCCTGGGCCATTTATTGATTAAAGCTATAAACTATACGTCTTGCCTGGTCTCCCTTCCTCCATACCACCTTACATAGAGGCAGTCTCGAACCAATGACTAACATGACAGAGAATGTCCTGCAATGCAGCGTCTTAACCCACTACGCCATGCGGCATCCCCCCCCTTTGTTGAAATATGAATATGGTTTAGGCAATAACTAGTATGACCACATGAAAATTTGTTTTCATTGCACAGAAACCTATTTGAAAAACAACAATGGCTCCTTCTTAGTAGTTTAGCATCGATAATGCATACGCTACAGTTATAGCTGTCTTTTAACAACAGGTGCCTTCCAACTTGTGTGTAGAGAACTTCATAGGGATTGGCATTGATGAGGTTCATCTCACATACAAATGTGAAAGGAACACTCCAGCCCTCAAACACCTCAAAATCATTTTTCAGGTCATGTTTCAGACATTATCGTCACAAAAAAGACATTTTCAATGCGCTCTGAAGTTCCCAAACTGGCCACCATAGGTTTTTGAATTCTATGCCAGTGACATCACTGGCATAATTTTTTAAACTACAGGGGAGGGGCTCAGTTAAGGAAATGTTTTTGCTTTCAACCATCTCCAGCCAAGAAGATGAGTAAATCTGTTTGTTAGATCAACCACGTTTCCACGCTGACAAGGACAAAGATGTTTTTGAAATGTTCTATTCATTATCCTTAAAAGCAACTGGACAAAACAGCCAGGCCCAGGCGGTGTATCACTTGCAGATAGCCGATTGAGCATCTGATTTGTGCCTATTGTGTGATAATTTTCTTCATTACAATACATTCATTACAAAATGTATTGGTGACAGATTATTAAAAAAACTGTACAGTATCTATTGAAGGGCATATTATAGCTCATATCAGATGATTATTGTGACTCATTGTCAATATTATTAGTTTGTTTTGATAGCTAGTAGGCCAAGGACTAAGCTAGTTAACATGTCTTATTTGTGCAATTGAGAGCTAGTAAGCACTTATCATTTATCAATGATAATCATCCTTAAAGCAATTCACAGGGCGCAGGCGCAAACTTCACACCTTGTGGTATTTCACTATAAACCAAACAGAAGCGCCCGAACAGCACTCTCATCTATTTTTGGAAAAAAATAGCAGAAAAAGTACTCTATATGAGATTAATCAGTCTAAGGTAACATTTTTAATTACTATATTGAAAATGTTTTATTTACTCTGGAATGTTCCTTTAAGTATACTGGAGCTGGCAACATAATTGGATATCAAACAATTCTGCTATTTCTGCTAAAATTACTGTAGGTAACCAATGTAGTACATTTTTAATTAACTAGCTTCTTCTAGCTATATAGCTAACTAGCTTGATAAACCACTCTCTTAAAGGATCACTCCAGACCCCTAAACAGCTCAAAATCATTCTGTTGGTCATTCACTTCCAAACTCGGCCACCGTAAGGCCATCCTTAAAAATATTTTGGTTTGCAGTAACAGCAACAAAAAAAAAGGGGTTGGTAGGTAGGTCTATATTTAATTTGTTTCCAAGATTCAATGTAAAAAAAATTTGGTCATGGTGATTACTTATGAATTTAAACAAATTTGCATATAGTGATGTCACTGACTGGGTCTTCAACCCGTGCCTTCAGACGCACCATTGCAGTCCTCATTCTGATGCAGGTTAGACCACAAACAATTTGAAATCTTTGTCAAAAACCATGTTTATTGGACATTAATTTCAAAAAAATTGTCAAAATCAAGAAAAAAAGAAGCCACTATATTTCAATGAAGGTGGATTTTCAGAGAGAAACGAGTAAATTAAAATGACTTTAGAATTCACAAAATAACTAACAGTTAGTTGCATTAACATGCAATGTAATACCTGTGAGAGAACATGTTAATGAGTTACATTTGGGATGTTTATATCCATAAAACAAATATGTTGTGGAATGTGTAGGAACCCTGTTAACATGACATCCCTTTAAAGATTGCTCTGGCCAAACTATGTCATCTTAATTATTATTACATCTCAGAAGTTCTCCCAAATTACGTTCTCAGGAAACTATTTTGAAAACCTGAATTACGTTATATGCCAACATATTTAGGGTGTTTTTACATTTCAGCTGCACGTTTTGCAAGTAGGCTATATTCATCCTTCTATTAAGTTGCCCCTACATATTTCGTTTAGCGCATTCATGCAAGAACATTCCATAGCGTGTTAACGTTAAAGTTACTAACGGTTAAAGTTATGCATGACGTTACTGAGGTTAATGTTAGGATGAAGGTTAGGGTTAACATAAAAAAAAATGGACAATTGCCTGTCTACATCACGCTGCAATAGAGAACAAAACACACACAAAGTGTCCGTCTGGATATGAACGCTTGCTAGGGTGGAGGACGAGGACGGTGGATGGGCGTATAAATCTGCGACTTTGCCAGTGTTCGCTACGTCATGATCTTCATATGTTCATATTTCATTCATAGTCGATTGTTACATTTAGTTCACTATGAATGTAGGCTAATTGACCCTCTCATACGTTCATATTTCACATATTTCGGTTTTACAAAATAGTTCCCTCGTATTTCATGCCATTTTTGGCTCGTCATCTTTGAAAAAGGTGCTGTTTTCGGTGCTTTTTTAGTTTGAGTTTCCTCCACCAACGTTTTAGTTGTTTCCTTCAAGTCAGTCGATATGGTAACCATTAGACTAGAGGGGAGAAGGGATGGTAAAAGATCTGGGCAGTTTTTCCATAATGGTGTCGCGATATTTTGATGCATTTTTTAGATGAATGGTCTTATGGTACCTGAACCCGTATGACTTTGAACGGTGACTGCAAACATTTTTTTTACTGCAGCCGCAGCCATCAAGCGTGAACCATTGATAGTGAATGAAACAAATACGCTGAGATGTTCTTAGTGACCAGCACAATGAGTTTGAGCTGTTTAGAGGTCTGAAGTGTCCCTTTAAGACAATAAGCTAATTACATCATGTGGTTTGTTGGTTTTATTTGGTTAAAGGTTAATTCCAATTTCATTAAGATAATTTTGCTCAACTCCATTGGATACTCATCTTGTTCCAGATTATTTGAATCCTCAGACTGAAGGAAATACGTGTAGAATTTAAATGTTAACTAGCAGCATATCTACCAGATTGAACATTGAGGCTAAGTTAGTGCATCGTAATATAGCTACATTACCCAGTAATAGTAATTAACCCCACCCATAAACAACTTCAGCCACACCCGCTCACCTCTTGTTGCTCCCAGATGACTCCAGGAGGGCAGAGTCCTTGCTGTGCCCGTTGGAGCTACCTGTCGACTCGTTGCCGTGACTCTCGTTTCCATGGCTCTCGTTGCCGTGGCTCTCGTTGCCATGGGACTCGGTCCCACTCCCGCTAGATCTGCTACTCTTCATGTCCACGTCCTCACGGAGGGAGCGTGAGCGAGCCCCCTTACGCCCACTGTGGGGCACGGCAGAGGAGCCCTGGCCACTGCTGTCACTGCCCTCCGAGGTGAGGCCCAGGTTCTGTCCACACTGGCCGAAGCCACTCATATGATGGAGCTGGGCCCTAGAGCTGGACCCAGAGGCCCTAGTGGGTATCGAGCTGCACCCTGGGGCCTCATCCAGGACACTCATCTTGGAGAACAGGTAGGGCTTGGAGTGGGATTCGTCTGACATTAGGAGGTGAGGGTTGAGTTAAATCAGAGAGTAGAGGGCGGTGTAAAGCAAAGGCAATCACCCCATTGCCCGCAAGACAACGACGAATGGATGAGCTTCAAAGAGTTATTTTCTGTAAGTGAACAGAAAAAGAAGATTGATCACACAGTGAATTGTGACTGTTTCATGGAAAGATAAAACCTTTTAAGAAACAAAATGTATCCCAGGAACAAAGACATATTTTAATAATCTAGGTCTCCTTTGAACCTGAAAACAACACCCAAACCATACCCCGTGACATCAGCAGCTGTTTGTCTCCTTTCTAACAACAAATCTAGCTAGACATCAAAGCTCCTGCAATACCAGTTCAATCTAGACCTCAGAGATTCACGCAGGGGACGACCAGGCCAGGGATTATTATGCCACCCAATGGTGTTTGCTGCTGGGTATGCTCCCTGCCCTTTAGTCGCTGTAGGTCTGATTAATCGTGATGGAGGCCTTCAAGTGTCTAGACAGAGCTATAGTCATGCCTTTCCGCTCAATGTTTTTGTCTCACCTGATCATCCTTTAAAAGGGTCTCCCAGTCCAAGGCAGACATTGAGCATGTCAACCACAGCCAAGGATTCCTTTACTGTCAAGACAGTGTTTGCTTTTCTATTGGAAAGTGGGCAAAATGAATGTTTTCCAGAAGTTCCTGTCCTTTCCATAAGCTAGTAAAAAATGGATGTTGATATAGAGTATAGAATAAGTAGTAAACACGATTGCCCCTATTTTAACGATCTAAGCACATGCCATGAAGCGCATGGCGCAAGTGCGCTTTGGGCATGTCCAAATCCACTTTTGCTAGTTTGACAGCGGAAAAAAGGGTCCATTCGCTGGGCGCATGGTCTAAAATGGTTGTACAAAGTGTCTTCATTAATTCATAGGTGTGTTTTGGGCGTAACATGCAATAAACCAATCAGAGATTCATCTCCCATTACCTTTAAGAGCCAGGAGCGTTTGTACCTTAAACGCATTGCTATTATGAAGGCGGATTTGCACCATAATATTTTTATTTGTAATCTTTAGCATGTTTGTGTGCTGCTGCACTTCCCTGTGTGTAAGCATAGTGTTCACGCGCTGTGCAGACGCCTAGGTGCATCTGACAAATTTTCTGTTAAAATAACAATGACATGCTGCGCCATTAACTTTAGACCAGGTTTTTGTTGGTCAATGGCGCAAGCACTTTCCGATGCCCCAAGATAGCAATACACCCAGAATTATCCTGAACACACCTCCCTGATAAACAAGCACACCCATGGGCGCAAATATGGGTTTTTGCTATAATAGCATTTGCTACTCAACAGACGCGCAATGAAACTTGAGTTTGGGCGTTGCGCCATGTTGCGCCGGGTGCAAGATAGGGCCCAAAGTATTCAAATGTCAGTTCTGCTGGAGTTGGTGTCATGGTCTAAGCTCCTGACTCCAGTCTACACATGCCCTCTGGCAATGTGGGGTTGATCCCTGACTTGGCCGCCAGTCTGTGCCCTTCCTCTCTGTCTCCCTCTACCTGGCTTCTGCTTCCTCCTGTCAATAACAGGATATAATAATATTATTTATAATAATAAATAACATTTATTTCATATTTATTTTCATTTTTTGGCAGGTACAGCTTACGTACCTATGAATGCATCACGGTAAAATTGTCATATCAACTGAAATCATCTGGTTCATGCGATCAGGGAAAAGCACAATGTTAATTTTCCATGTCCACTTCCCTTGTGATTACAAACATACACACTAGGCTCCACAACACGTCATTTTGACAAAAAACAGTGACTGAAGATTAAAACGACAGACTCACATTCATGGATGCACAGGTTGGGATTTACTTCAGTACTGTCCCATGTGGGACATCAATGCTTAGGAAACATGCTAACTGAAATCTTTGCAAAAGCCCCTCAATGCCAATATGCACACAAAAATATATTATTACATATATTATATATGTTTAACAAGTTCATCCTCTGTACTTATTGCTTTTAAATCAATTGAATAGCTTGCCCACTTGTTCAGAAATCTGTTAAAGAGAGAATTTTACAGTGAGCAAGAGCTGACTGGTTTATCGGCTCATCTTGCTACACCACCTGACGTTTATCACGAAGGATCTTTACAAGTTGGCACGGTAGCGGTGGACAATTAGCTATTCTCACATTCTAGCCACCTAAAACCCTGGCCTATCTGAAACTGGCTCAATGAACTAAGGTTTTGGTTTTGTGTTCAATAGCAGAGAACTACTGTAGAATAAGCTAGTGACTTGTTGTTTGTGAGGAATCTCTCAATACAGGATCTTAAAAATGACAAAAAAACACAAACGTCTCAGTCTCAGTACTTACTGTAAGTTGCTCGGGATAAAATCGCCTGCTAAATGACTGAGATGTAAAATGTTAATGTTACTGGATGTTCCCCTCTGTGACTTCCTAGTGATTTTTTTTCTTATCTTCAACTCCACCCGGAAAGCCTGACAGGCTAGACAGAAGTCTGCTATAGTGAACTGGATTACATTGTGGAGAGACACTGAGGTTTGATCAACTTTCAATCTCTGAGGAAATGTGCTGGAGAACAAGGTCTGATAACCTGGTTATCTGAGACATATTGACATTTAGCAGCGTACCTAACAGAATCAGAATCTATTCTTGTGAACCCTTGTAGCCATGGACATAACTGTAGTGACGCGTGTGGTGTCGTAAATGTTGCTAACTGCTTTGTGTACAATAGACCTAAATTATGTTGTTTAATTCACATATTGAGAGTATGCTCAAGAAAGGCTATTGACATGATAAAACACCATGTATAACCAGGTATCAATTCCGAGGTTTAAATATAAATACGCTGTAGTGGTATATTATAATATTGCCCACTTTACTTAGACATTTGCATAATGTTATGGTAAGCAAAATGGTTAAAGGAACACAGACAAGGAAGGTTTGGCGGTAAACCGGTAGTACCGATGTCCCTGTGTTTCTCAGTATGATTCATGGTAGAAATGAGTTGCTCTTCAGACAGGCTTAACACACACCAGCATGGTCAGAACAAACAACCAGCTATTCTTTAGGTGAAGCTGCTCTTTAGTTGAACTGTAATAATAACAATCACAGATGGGTTGACAATAACTTTATTGACCACTTGTCCTTCGGTGTTTAGTGCAATCACATTTAAACATGGCCTAAAACTAACATTTGGTTACACTCCGGCTGGTAGATATTACTTAGTCACTAAGGAAACTTAGCCAATATGTTTGACAAAAGAGACAATATGTTTTGTGACTGAGACATGAGAAGGTCTTAGCTACCGCTTTAAGGTTACAATGGTAACAGGGTCACGGGAATATCTGTCAATTGCTATATTGAATCTTGACTATACTTTTCAAACAGTTTAATGTCTTAATAACATTAATGCATGCAAATAAAACCGTCATAAATTGAGGAACATGGTATTAAGTGTCACTATAAAGAAATACAGGTCCTTCTCCTCAAGAAATTAGCATATTGCGATAAAGTTCATTATTTTCCATAATGTAATGATAAAAATTAAACTTTCATTAATTTTAGATTCATTGCACACCAACTGAAATATTTCAGATCATTTATTGTTTTAATACTGACGATTTTGGCATACAGCTCATGAAAACCCAAAATTCCTATCTCAAAGAATTAGCATATCATGAAAAGGGTCTCTAAACGAGCTATTAACCTAATCATCTGAATCAACTAATTAACTCTAAACACCTGCAAAAGATTCCTGAGGCTTTTAAAAACTCCCAGCCTGTTTCATTACTCAA
>JACXGM010013898.1:0-22705 GCA_016801145.1 Umbra pygmaea | reverse complement strand
ATCTTCATCTCCATGAAGCTTTTCAGCAGATGGAAGCATGAAATGCTCCAAAATCTCCTGATAGCTAGCTGCATTGACCCTGCCCTTGATAAAACACAGTGGACCAACACCAGCCGCTGACATGGCACCCCAGACCATCACTGACTGTGGGTACTTGACACTGGACTTCAGGCATTTTGGCATTTCCTTCTCCCCAGTCTTCCTCCAGACTCTGGCACCTTGATTTCCGAATGACATGCAAATTTGATGTTGTTTTGTTGTGCTGCTTCTCTGTAGCCCAGGTCAGGCGCTTCTGCCGCTGTTTCTGGTTCAAAAGTGGCTTGACCTGGGGAATGCGGCTCGTGTAGCCCATTTCCTGCACACGCCTGTGCACGGTGGCTCTGGATGTTTGTACTCCAGACTCAGTCCACTGCTTCCGCAGGTCATCCAAGGTCTGGAATCTGTCCTTCTCCACAATCTTCCTCAGGGTCCGGTCACCTCTTGTCGTTGTGCAGTGTTTTTTGCCACACTTTTTCCTTCCCACAGACTTCCCACTGAGGTGCCTTGATACAGCACTCTGGGAACAGCCTATTTGTTCAGTAATTCCTTTCTGTGTCTTACCCTCTTGCTTGAGGGTGTCAATGACAACAGTCAGGTCGGCAGTCTTACCCATGATTGCAGTTTTGAGTAATGACACAGGCTGGGAGTTTTTAAAAGGCCTCAGGAATCTTTTGCAGGTGTTTAGAGTTAATTAGTTTATTCAGATGATTAGGTTAATAGCTAGTTTAGAGACCCTTTTCATGATATGCTAATACTTTGAGATTTTCATGAGCTGTATGCCAAAATCATCAGTATTAAAACAATAAATGACCTGAAATATTTCAGTTGGTGTGCAATGAATCTAAAATATATGAAAGTTAAATTTTTATCATTACATTATGGAAAATAATGAAGTTTATCACAATATGTTAATTTCTTGAGAAGTAACTGTATAACTCAATTTTAATCACAATGAATTTTTATGTTTTACATACCTACTCCTTTGGATTCTTTTGGATACACTTTGGTCTTCCTACAATCCAAGATGTCACTAGTCTTTCCTGGACTTCCCTATCTAGCTTTACTTTGTTCAACAGTTCTTTGATCCAAGTATATCCATCCAGAAAAGTATTTTGACTAACAAACAATTTAACTAAAGTGGTCTCATATAGGATAGCAAATTACTTTTCACGTCATGGCTTCGCAAGGCACACCACCACAAGGTCAAAAGAGTGTTTTCCCTCTCAGTATATGCCCCTATGCTGTGGCTTCCTGTCTTTAAGGCTTCTCCCCTTGGGTTCCAGCCTCCCAACAATCCTCTAGGGGCATTGACAGACCTCTGGCCATATATACTCACCCACACACACACACTATTATTCACAAAACAGAAACATTAAGAAAGCATGCTCAGTGTGTTTGGATCAACATACATATGTGAGTCAAGTTTTTCACACATGAACTCCATAAAAAGCAACTCTAGTTGTTCCCTGACGTACCGTACTCTACACCATTCCCTTCGGATTGCATTGACAACTTATGAGCCTAAACCCACTGCTCTCGTTGAAAACAAGAAATGTCCCTTCTCCCACTAAGTCAGCAGGGAACTCTAGCCTATATCAATATAATGTGGGATGTGTAACAAAGGCATGCCTAATCACACGTGGTGATTTAAAATATGTTCCCTCAGTGTGCAGTAGTACACCTTGAATTCAGGTGTTAGTTAGTTATTGTTGTGAATACTGTGCACATTTTATTTTATGCACTTTGAGTTCCTGGGTCAAATGCGAGCAAGATGTTTATTTTGTTTCAAAAGGAAACTTAATGCTATTGCTAATAGCATACTCTACTGTGCACTATTTTGTTTTATACACTTTTGATCAAATAGGTCAGATATATAACCTAGGTAGGCCTAGGCAAGAGGTGCCTCAGATTCTTTTCCACTAGCTCTTTTATTATTTTTTATGAACCTTTTGCTATGCAAACTGACCAAAGTTAAAAAAGAAACAATGAATAAACCTCACATGATTTTCAATAAATTTGTTTGTGTTGGTTTTCAATAGCCCTGGTCTAAGGTTTAAGACTGAGCATAAGACATGCCTTACCATTCTGATGAGGCGTTCCCAGAATCCACTCCGGTGAGAGGCTGTAGGGAGGTTAAAGCTCCACTGAACTCCTTCATTCATTAGAGTTTGGTGGATCTTCTTTTGACCTAAAGTTCTAAGTGCTTCTTTTAATTCTCTTTCTGCAACTACAAGGTTAGTGCCAATTTTCTGATCTTAGGTGTTATGCCTGCCCTCTTTGACACAGAAACCTTCTGATGGCATTGATGAATGGGTCTGTACTTAAATAACAGGCCACCTCTGTGTTCTGCTTGGCTGTTCATGCAAGTAAAGATGACGCTGTATCTCTTCATTGTGCTCCTTCCCCTTCTTACCTCAAAGGACCGAAGTAGTCAAGGCCAACGTTGCAGAATGGTGGTAAGTCTGTGACCTGTCTTTCACTTGGCAGGTCAGACATCTTTTGTTCGCCGGCTTTACCTCTGTGCTTTCTGCAAGTCATGTAGTGAGAGAAACTTTCTTGCAGCAGAGTTACCATTTGTTATCCAGTATGTTTTTCGTACCTGAGATAGCACATGTTTCCTTTCCCCATGTCCAGTTTGAGCATGGAAATAGCACAGGATCAAAATGGCTATGTGGTTTTTTAGCCAAAATGGCAGGGTGTTTTTTTTTCTCAGGCATTGCTGTTCTTCTGAAGTGATCACCCACTCTTAGGATTCCCTTGTCAAGCACTGGATCCAATCTGTATATGCCACTGCCCTTTTTCATATTGGAAGCGCCCTCTAACAGCTAGTTAATTCAGAGAAACTTTGTCTCTATATTCTTGTATATCCCCAAATATCAGGTTGGAACATATCTTGGCCTCTTTCTCCACAAGCTGTACAAGGTCTGTAAATGTTATCCTGCTGGTATTGTCTTCCCTTTTATTTTGAGCTTTATCTATCCCACAGCTTGTAGGGTAAATTCATAACAATGGCTTTCAAGGTGGAGGCTACGTTCAACTCTTCCATGTAGTTCATCTTTGCCATAGCATTACAGCATCCTTTGAGGTACAGGGAATACTCATTCAAGTCTTTCGGATATTCAGGTTTTATATTTGGCCAATTGAGAATCTTTTCAACATAGGCGGCAGAAATTATATACTCATTGCTGAAATGTTCAAGCAACAAGCGCTTTGCCCTGAGATCTCTGAGACCTCCATCCATATACTGGCAACTACTTACTAGATCTCTAACCTCCCTTGTAGTAGATTGCTTGTCCACTGTCTGTTCTGATCTGAATGTTGTGTTCAAAAGATGCCATAAATGACCTAAACTGTAAAATGTTCTCATCAAATATGGTAACACTTTTAGGTGGCAATAATGACAATTTTTACTGTTTGAGAAGCACAGATGTAATTTAATTTCTCATTTGTCTGTTTAAGACAGCAATTAGACATATGAAGCTACTGGAGACCATCCCAGACAAGTGCATTGTGGGCTTTGTAATGGAGATGCTGAGAAACTGCAGCTTTCGACTACACACCAGCAATGGCCAAAGCAGTAGGGTGAGAAAGCTCAAGAACGGTGTCCCACAAGGCTCAGTGCTGGCACCTATGCTGTTCAACATCTACATCCAGGATTTACCTACTATACAATCGAGTAAGTACAGTTATGCAGATGACCTGGCTATCTTACTAAGCAAGCCATCCTGGGAAGCAGTAGAAGAGGGCCTCTCTGAAGACATGAGCACTCAAGAACTCAAGCTTAGCGCTAAGAAGACTGTATTATCAACATTCCACCTTTATAACAAATACGCGTCCTGTGAAATTAACATCATGGTTGACAACACATGGCTGGTGTTGTAGCTGTGTGTTGTCATGGTTGACAACACACGGCTACAACACCAGCCCTTCCCCACATACCTTGGCATTAAACTTGATAAAACATTGTAATTTAGACAACATCTGGACATGGTCAAGGCAAAGACAACTTCCTGTGCTGCGCTGATACGGCGCCTAGCCGGCACCACATGGGGGGCTTCAAGAAATACCCTTCGCATCTCCATCGAGGCCCTGGTGTTCTCAAGTGCTTAATACTGTGCTCCAGCCTGGTGCTGCAGTCCCCATGTCATTAAGCTGGACACTGCCCTTAACACTGCCCTATGGACAATCTCCGGATGCCTACGAGCCACTCCCACCAACCAACTGCCCGTCCTCTGAGGAATTGCCCCTGTAGAGGTCAGGCGAGAAGGAGCAATGCTGGCTCTCGCTTGAGACGCACAAGCAAGTGAATTCCACCTCCTCCACAAAATCGCCACAGAGACACCACAATGCATGTGCCTCAAGTCCCGGCGACCTTTTGCCACACACGCCCAAGAACTGCTCCGCACTACACCAGCCGACATCTGCAAGGCTGCCTGGGTCAAGGCGAAATGGAGGGACCAGTGGAAGTCAGTGGAACCATCTCGGCTACACCGCTACATTGAAGAAACACGGACGTTACTGGCAGGTACCTGCCCAGAAAGCAGTGGATAATCCTCAACCGCCTGAGCAGAGGTGTGGGACGCTTCTGGGCAACAATGATGAAGTGGGGCATTGCAGACTGCCCAATGTGAGTGCGGAGACCCACTACAAACTGTGGAACACATTTTAACCAGCTGCCCCATATATCACCCCCCAAACGGCAAATGTGAGACAATTGGACGCTATAGTGTTCTCTAATGGTCTGCACTGTTCAAGCTCCTGTTCTCATGACATATAATTTGGTATGTCTGTCTGTGATTGAACAAGTAACTTATCTGCTGAACAAGTACCTTATCTGCTGTCCATATTCTGTTTTGAGCTCCACTCTGTCGGAATGATCACAGGGTTTCTCAACACCACTAGCACCCACTTGAGCTATACCCTCTAACTGCAGAGATTGTGTATGCCCCTGTGCTACCTTTATTTCATCCTGGGCGCACACTCCTATCTTCATGCACATTGGTTGTTGGGGCCCCTGTTAGCAGAGTTTCCATGTTGCTGAGTTCCAAGTTCCTCTCCTGAAAGTAGGCGTTCATGCCATTTACTGGGGTGGAATAAAATGGTTCTTCCGTGCTATCCAACACTATGAGCTTTGCATTTGCAGCAGAAACTACGAAATTCAGAGTCTGCTTTGGCCTTCTTATTTCCTCTCTTTCCGTACGTACGTGCTCTTCCCTTTTTTCCAGAGCATGCCTTTCCTTCAAAGCAGCGAGCTTAGCCAAAAGTGTGTGTGCCACCTGCCGAGCTTGCATGTGAACTCTTATGTGAACCCTGACTCATTAAAGAGATACTCACTTTAAGACCAATTTCATCTCTTTCATTTTCAATTTCGGTTCTGACAGTGCTTGAACAGGACAGGATTGAATCCAAACAGCCTTATTCTTAAACTCATTGATGTTTATCAGCTTTGGCTCATACCACTGTTCTGTGTCTGCAGCACATTCATCCTTTCACAGTAACTGTTGGTACCGGTTATGCAGGTCATTAAATTTGAACATTTCAGTGTATTTCTGAACATTCTCCTTAACATTCTTTAGATTGACTAGATCAGACATAAGTCCAATTGTTAGTTATTCTAACAAGTCTTGCTTCATTCCTCTTCTTTTCTTCCTCAACAGGTGTCACATCAGTGACAATGACGTACATTTTGACTGAGGCTCTTTGTACACTGTGGCTTACTCAAAGTAATTTTTCTTCCAAAATTATAACTCAATATTCATCACAATGAATTCTTATAAATTCACAGAGCAAGATTCTTTCAAAAGTTCTTTGTTTTACGTACCTACTCTTTTGGATTCCTTTGGATACACTTTGGTCTTCCTACAATCCAAGATGCCACTAGTCTTTCCTGGACTTCCCTATCTAGCTTTACTTTGTTCAATAGTTCTTTGATCCAAGTATATCCATCCAGTAAAGTCTTTGACTAACAAACAATTTAACTAAGCAGTCTCATATTGGATAGCAAATTCCTTTTTTACGTCATGGCTTCCCAAGGCACACCACCACACAGTCAAAAGACTGTTTTCTCAGGCCACGCCCTAATGCTGTGGCTTCCTGTCTTTAAGGCTTCTCCTCTTGGGTTCCAGCCTCCCAACCGTCCTATAGTTTAGAATAGACAGACCTGTGGCCATATATACTCACTCACCCACTCACCCACACACACACAAATACACAAACACACACACACACACTACTTAACACAAAAAATAAACATGAAATCAACCCAAACCGCAATTTGGCTCCTACAGGTGTAGTGATGAGATTTACAGCAGACTCACACAACTCAATCGCTGGCTGAAGACAGAGTTCTGCCCGTCACAGGAGATGAATGTGTAGATAATTGGCTCTCTTTTTGGGACTCTGCAAGAAAAAACGTAAAGCCTAACCTGCTGAGGAGTGACGGACTCCATCCTAGCTGGAGTGGTGCTTTTCTTTTATCTTACTCCCTTGTCTTGTCACATGTTTCCTTTAACCAATAGATCCCTGTCTCATTTATTCCATGCCCAGGTGTTTGTAATTGTCCCTTGTTTGATTTGGTATTTAGCCCTTGTGTTTCCTCCTTGTCTTTGTCATTCATAAATTTCCTGTTACGTGTATTGGTTAAGTTTGATTCTGTTTTGCCCCTTGTGGCATTCTTTGTTTTGTAAGAAGTATTGTGAATAAACAATGTTTAATTGTATCTCCTTCACGCCTGCCTCAACCATTTTCAGCTTCAGCTATGAATACACATGACAGCTACGCTGATGACACACAGCTTTATACTTCAGTGAATAAGGGAGAAGCCCCAAAATTGCACACCTTCGAAGCCTGTGTTTTGTATATAAAAAATTGAATGACAGAAATGTTTTTACTTCTAAAATCAAAAAAAACTGAAATGCTCATTTTAGGTTTAAAAAAAGGAGACCTGCTATTAAATCTAGCAATGAACATAGATAGGTGTACAGTTATATCAGAAAAAACTGTAAAATACCTTGGTGGTACATGTTTTTGACTAACATGTAAACAGGGTTGTGTTACTATTTAAATGTAATCTGTTACAGTTACAATTTACCTATCCAAAATTGTAATCAGTATTGTAAATTTTGGAGAACCAAACATAATCAGATTACTTTCCATTACTTTTAGATTAGTTTTTAAAGCTATTTTTTAAACCAGCTGAATGGTGTAGCAGGACGTTTGTTTACATAAACGGGTTTAACACTAAATCAGAACAACATTTTGTGGCCCCCAAAAATATGTTGCAATAGGACATACAGTGGCACTCCAAACTAAACAGAAAGTTCAACCCAATTTTTGTCAACAGGGGCATTATGGGTGGACTGATGGCAAGTGGTAGTGTACCAAAACAGAAAAACAAAAAGAAAAGACTGTAATAGCAGTAATTAATATATCATGGCGACTAAATGACAGAGAAATAACTTAAATAGCAGTTTATTATATCCAGTACTTGACTTGGGATTTAATATGTGCAGTAATTATCATTTTATAAATCACGTATTAGACTATGTTGATAAAAATGTATGGGATGAAGGCTTGTTCAATTAAAGTAGCCTATCAAATATGCTGTAAGTAATATACATTTCAGGCCTATATACTTACACGGTTTATAATGCATAACAAAATGCAATGTTGATAGTTCATTAAATGTTAGCACAGTCGATAATATGTTAGTTTCAAAACCATAAAATACTGTTATGTTAGAGTTCTGATACATGATACAGCCAAGACTATTTTAAGCATGCGCAATTGCGCACCACTGAGCTAATGTCACATTGGCCATATTCTATGCAGCAACACAGTTTTGTTGGAGCAAATTGAACCTTGAGTTCGTAAGTTAGGGTTAAGTTTTTTTTTTTTCAGGGGCAAATTTACAAAGTTTTCTCGATCAGCTTTGAGATTGCCAGTTGCTGGTAAAATTAAGTTTCTGGAATTCCTGGAATTTTACACATTGGGAAATACAGTAGTTACTTAGCTCAACTGACCAATTATAAGGCATTCAGATAAAAAATATGGACATTCATTCACAAACAGTGGCTCAGACTCTGCTGAATTTAAACAGGTCCAATAATACCAAGACTATCAGTCTGAATAATAAGCTTGTCAGTGTCAGACACTGGACATTCTCTATCAGTAGCAGTTCAGATAAAATCAGATAGAGTTGGTCTCATTTAGAACAGCATATAGCATTTTTTTGTATTTTGGAGTATATTAAAATAAATGGACTAAATGCAAGATATCGAAATAACATAAGAATAACAGATTGTAGGTCGGTAGTCTAAACATGTTTCTTTATACTTATAAATTCTTTATACTTACTTATATGTTTGCAAATACATTAATATTTTCTTCCTCTTAATCATGATAACATTACTAGAGCTAGCCACAGCAAATGGATGAACATGATGTGTCACACATTAGACATTGATGTGTGGTGTAGGAGGAAGGGAGATCAGGCAAGAGTAGATGGTTTTGTAGTTTTACTTTAGAATGGTCCAGGATGAGTACATCGGTGAAGTAATATGACAGAAGGGTGGCGAGTTTGCCCAACAGATATACACTTAGCTATCAGAACAGGAACAGGTAAAGAGTGCGCACCTATACTCAACTGAAACATAACAGGAGTGCACAATGATTATACCTGTGTAATCATGCTCTATCACGGCATAGAGCTTACGTCTTAATAGTTGTTTGATCGTTGTTTGATCGTTGTGCTGTTTTGTGTTGTAAACATGCTCGTGTTTAGATTTAGTTTAGAGCCTATTTGCGCATGTATGCCGTTGCGTGCAACTTTAATTTTAAATTAAAGTAATGAGAAAATTACTATAATTGATAATATTGTTGTGTTCTTTTGTGTTGTATTTATGCCTATTAGTGCGTGTGCACAGTTTCATGCAATGTTTGTATACTTTACCCACCTCCTCGGATAGTAGGGGTCACGAGTCACTCACACCTTTTTTTGGGGGGTCGTGGGCTGAAAAGTTTGGGAACCCTTGGCATAGTAAACAATAAATATGTATAATACAAATATTATGTAATTACTTATTGTGCTATAAGATGAATATAGCCTAGGCAAAGTGTTGAACTATGAGAAGCAGAGTGTCATAGTTATCTGCGACAATTATAAAAAAACATGGCAGCTAGTCACTTTAATTATTACATTTTATTGCAAAGACTAAAGTAAAAAATATTTTAGGACATGATCCACATTATTTAGTTAATTCCAAGCCAGGGCTAAATAACTTTTGTCTGAGGTTATTGGCCATCCATCAGCATTCATTCAGTGAGAGGTGCTTAGTACCTGGGTTGCTTAACGCCTGGGAACCAGATAATTGGCTGAGTACCAACGTTAGGAGGTGTCAGATTTTGGCATTTTTTGTAGGAATAGGGGTTAAAAATTGTGGAAATAATATATGAATAGATTTCTGTTTGAGATTTTTGAAATTGGACAATGGAATAATCTAAAATACACACATTTAGGAAAGGTCAAGGAAGGAGGAGGGTGTGGCTTTAAATATCACATATTTATTTAAATTACAAACTCAAACACCAGATGGAATCGGCGTTTGGCGGTTGTAGTGTTAACACGTACATTGTTTGATACAGTATCTGTCTAGTTGGTGCTGATGTCCAGGAAGAAATGCATTCCCTATGTAAGTAGTGTGAGACATGTGTGCTGCTAGAGTTAACCTTTCAAGATCTAAGGGGTTTTAGGTCTGCCTGGCACACAGTTGACCTTTTGGCCTCTAGAAAGGTCATACTTTGACCTACATTGAAGTACCTTGTGGTTCTGGACACATGCATGAATGAAATCCAACATACTGGGTCATTGAATTTTGTGATTTACTAAACATTTATCACAAAAAAAATAAAGAATGTATGTATATTGTGTTGTTTTTTATTTGTAAAAGCATGTAAACTATAATGAATAAGGCTTTTATTTGCTTATAGTTAAGCCCCCTGGGCTCCTGGACCAGTGTGCAAAGTTTGGAGGCCATACAATCAAGTCATATTCAAATGCTACAACCATTTCTCACTATATTTCTAATAGTTTTTAAAATCCCATTCATTTTTCACTTTTTAAAAGTGTTGGTGTTGTGCAGGATGATGTCCTACATCAATGCAGAGTTGTTATTTTGTCATTTTCACTTCCTACTTCCTGTCTGTAATGTGTTAAGCAAAAAAGGTGACCATCTAAAATATATGACCGACTTTGAGGCACCATAGCTCTAGTTGTGTTTAACCCACAGCGAACAGCCCCACTCATTCTTTTCGTCTGATCGTCCCCTTTCCAACGGTACCAAGCTTTAGTTGCTAGCATGTACGGTTCGCGGGATATTCACGTTTGGCTTTAGAGGGAGATGTACTTTGAAGGGTTACATTTTTCTTTTTCTGGAAATCATCTTGTGACCACCACCCCACTGTCTCGCGACTTTGGGAACCACTGTACTATGCTACCATAATCCAGAAATTTTAAAATCACAATTGGTCAAATGTCGCCGCATGTACTCATGTAATTCTACATGTCAGTTCTACATAACAAAATTCTATCTCGTACATCCCCGCGACCCAGGTCAAACAAGCACTAGAAATTGGATGGTCATCTGATCAGGGTTTTCAATACCAGATTGTTTAGAAACAATAGTGTAATGATGAATAATAGTGTTGGCGGTCTAATGATTATCTGTAAATAAATTAACTGTGGTGGATTTTCAATACATAGACTTAACAATTCTTATTCTACAAAGGATAGAAAATAGGAAAATAGGCTACTACAGCATAGCTATCCTTTGATCTTATAATATATTTGTTTTTGTATTCTACTATTATAGAGTAAAGTCAACAACAACAAAAATCTTCATGTAATTCATCTGTTTTGAGCGAAGAAAACACACTGTCAAGTCCAAGAATGTATAGACAGAATAAAACAAATGAACACTGTGTGAGATGCAATCGTTTCCTTTTCGAACCGTTTGCCAGCTTTATTTGAATTTCAATGGAATTAGAAACATTCCTGTGTGGGGGATTTGTTTGCTCTTTTGCTCAATGGAAGCACTAGCCTAATATAGCCTTCCAAGATCAGTTCCTACAACACCACGGACAGAGGGGGTGAGGGGGGTGGAGGAGGGACCATGAATTTAGCCTACGACAATTACACCTAAAGCATTCATTGCACTCATGTTATGTTCGTGGCACATATGGAGGGAAGAGCATGATTGTGGAGGATTTTGGTCTGATCAATATGGAGTTGACAGAGAGATAATGCGATAGGCCTACTTGTGTTTTGATGATAAGGATACAAGGAGACAATGCTTGGAAACGGACAAGTTTGCTGCAGTCTCAGGCTATCATTCATTAAGATAAGGTTTTACACAATCCCATTTGAATATATCCAGGAAACACAGGGAAAAAAACATGAATAACACTAAATGAAACTGAATTAAATCGTTTTGTTCGCAGTTCTTGCAATCTACTGGGTTTGCAGGAGTTAAAAGACTGGACTCTTATCTGTTTTCTTGAATGATCAGTTAGAAAGAAATGGGTATTGGAAATCAGGGGATTTCCGGTTTTGGAATGTGAACGACGAGGCTGCCCGTGTGGAAGCTCTGCACCGATTAACTTATGCTAGCTCCAAATCAGAGTAAACCTCGCTAACCTTAGTATTTTTTTAAATACCAAACAACAAAGGGAAAAAATCTACAAACATCATAACTTTTATCAATAGCAATTACCAGCATTTGTAATGCCTAATCCAAGAGCTAAAAAAAGGCTGTGGCAAACTCTCCCTCCGTGGCAGATTCGGAGAGCCAGGATGTTGAGCCCAGTTCTTCCCCAGTTACCCAAGTGGATCTTAGGTCCTTTGGAGCAGCGCTTTCGGCTGATATTTCAACTGCCCTGTCCAGACAGTTGAAGTCCTTCATCGAGGCTGCCATTGCCCCTCTTTCGAAAGCCCCTGACCAAGTGAGGTCCTCTATGGAACTGCAGGCACAACGCATTACCGACCTGGAGCTCCGCTCTTCTGCCCAAGGTGGGACGATAATCGGTTTGGACTAGGATTTCACGTCTGGAGACCGAGAACCGTAAGCTGTGGGACAGGGCTGAGGATCTTGAATCCCGTTCAAGACGTAGCAACATACGACTGGTCGGTGTCCCAGAGTCATTGGAGGCTGGAGATCCAACCGGTTTCGTAGCTAGCCTTCTCGCTGAGGTCCTTCCATCTGCCTTCGAGACGCCGCCAAAGCTTGACTGTGCACACCGTTTGGGTCCTTGGCTTGCAGGGGATGGGACTGTCAGGAAGCCCCGAGGCCTCATTGTCCGATTCCAAAACTTTCAGGACAGAGAAAGAGCCCTAAGAAGAACGAACTCAGATCAATTGTTTTTCCGTGGAACTAAGGTTTAAATTTAGTGCGGCGGTTTCATTAAAGAGAGCTAAGTATTTTAACATCAAACAAAGTCTTCATTCGAAGAACGTAAAGTTCTCCCTTCGTTTCCCAGCTCGCCTTTTTGTGGAACATAATGGTAAAAAACTTAAATTTGACTCACCGGAGGAAGCTGAATATTGGTTTGGCGGGCACTTTGGTAAACCATGAACATGTTATATCCATGCTGTGAGCTGTATTATTATTTTGCCCATTCCAAGATAGCCTTTGCTTCTACTTGACTATTATTATTTTTTTATCATTTTTGAGGGGTTGCTCTACTAGCCTTGGGATCTATTTCGCGCTCCATCCATGATTGGTGGGCAACTTGACGTTAATTTCGCAGCCGAGATGAATTACTATTAATCAATTAAAATAGTTTAGGCATTCTGGTTGGTTCCTGTTTTCTGGGAAGTGCTGAGGTAACGGTTTAATTTATTTTTGTATTATGTTCGTTATTTGACAATGCATCTTGGTTGTATAACAGAGTGAACTTATGGTTGTTTCCAGATGTACTAGTGGACCCAGATTAGTTGGTTTTGTCATTACTGCATCCTTTTTGGAGTGATATTATTATAATTGTTTTTTTGGGGGGGGGGCGGAGCATATTGCCACACTGGTGGTAGATAGGAACACCTTGTTTCACGCTAACCGGGTCTATGTTTCAGATGTAACCTTTCCTAGTACTTCACAGAGTTCATGATGTACGCTTTAGGCTTTGCATTAAAATGTCATATATAAAATATCTGGCTATCATGTGTTTCAGAATTGTCACTGATTATTATACAACTACGGAGTTTCCATTATTGTGTAGGAAGTCCATATTTATTTGAACAGATAAAAACCAGAATAAAAATCCAGACACAAAACAAACGGCATCTTGTTATATTTGTGAAACCACCAGAAAAGCCAAAGTATTTCCACAGGTGCATCTCATACACTATCCATGAAATACATTAAGTTTAGCTGTAAGTATTCATTCACACCGGTTCTCCGCAGCTTTATTTGAATGTCAATGGAATTAGAAACATCATTCCTTGTGTGTGTGGGGTTTCATTTGTGCTCAGTTTGCATAACGCATGACATAAATGGAAGGGCAGAGGGATTTATGAAAGAACTATTGGATGCCCGGGAAGTTATGATCATGAAAACTACAAAAAAGTTCAACGTCGGTAAACATGTATTTACACAGTCGTTTATGCAAAACAAAGCTTGCTTAAACCTGAATCATTTTACTCTTCAAGTCTATTTATCTCGTCAGTGCAAAGCATTGCTAAGGCGAGCAGATGCACTAAAAATGCACTAAACTTTATAATTTAATATTAAATTCTCAAACAAGTTCAATAAAACTACTGTACATAGAACAATTCTAAAACTCACACTGCACCGGCTGAAATCTTCATTATTGTATTTGAAGCTTTTATAGGCCTGTATATATAAAAAAAATTGGAAAAACTATTCATTTGGAAGTTGTTGATAGAACTATATCCTACTTCAAATTAGTTGTTCTACCATTAATCTAATTAACCTGAATTTGAAAATGAATAAAATGGCAAAACAGGGAGCCCTATAGCCGCTGCATAAATGGGCACAACATAGAACCATGCTGCAGATCCCAAAACATATTTGCTCTGAATATGTTTGTTAAAAAATCATTTTTAAACATTTAAACCTTTGATTGACCAGGAGTTATCTAAGGAGGCAGAACAAAAAAATGGAGCAAGAAAAAATACAGCCTACCGGTATGTAGCTACTTTAGACCTATCCTTTTTAAATATGCGTCGGGCGCAAGACTAATTTATCCTGCCAGTATAATAGCAACAGCGCCCATGATCCGCCCACAAAGTCACTTGCGTTTCCTGTTTGATACTTGCTCTTCAGATCGTTAAAATAGTGCCCTATATCATTTAGCACTTTAAGAAGGTTGACACAGTGCTATGACGTACTCTAAACCCTTACTGGAATTTATCGAAAATTTGTTTTTTGTTAAGGAAGAGGGAGAGCTTGGAATTTTTTTTTTTCTAGAACTTTTGATAAAAATTGCAATTTTGAAATGGGACAGTAATTATTAAGAACAGTTAAGTCTAGGTTAGGTTTCTTAATAAGGGGCTGAACCACTGCATGTTTAAAACAGAAGGGGACAGTGCCATTTGAGGCAACTATTTATTATAGTTTACTAAAACCAATTCTGTCCAGCACTTGCTTAAAAAGCATGAGGGAATGATATCCTGGGGGCAGGTAGTAGGTTTCATACGTGAGAGTGTCTGTCAATTGAGAAAGAGTTACAGGTTCAAACCTATGGAGGACCAAGTCTGCCAAAATCAGAAATAAATAAATAAATTAATATATGTGTCTATAAAAATATTTATACATAAAAACATACATAGAAATATACAAATATAAAATTATACATTTATTAATCAATATTATTTCCCTATTTATTTATTTTTATATTCATTTATTTCCATATTCTTTTATTTCTGTATTTATTTATTTCCGTATATATATATTTCTGTATTTCTACATCCTTAAGCTAATGAGAGAGCGGGACTTAATCGTTCAGCCATAGCAAGCAAGCCAAGACCGGGAGATAGAAACCATATATACGGTCTGTGATAGAAACAGATTGTGAACGTAAAAAACGCAGCTGGGGAGAAACCAAGGGTACAACACGGGGTTGGTTTGTAAGATAAATAATTTTTTCACCACCCCAAAAAGAGATGCAATGTCACAAACAGAAAATTAATTTAACTGTGCTGATTAGTTGCGTTTTGTGGCTTCGGTGTCACTTGTTGTGCTCCGTTAACTACCGTAGCTGCTCTCTTGCTCCGGCGAACTTAGTTTCTGTGTGTGTGTGTGTGGGTGACTTGGTGTGTTTGTGTGCGTGTGTTTTCACGACAACGGAACATTGCACTGGCGGTTCTATTCTTTGATGAAATGGATAGTTTACAACGAGAAGGGCGTCCGACTGCTCCGGCATTAACGGAATTGTATATCGAAATATGACGCCTACGAATGTAGTAATCTAGGCATGTAAAATCGATCTTCACACTTTGATACCGATCAACCAATGGGAAAAAGGTGACACCGTGACATGCTTTGATTGACAGCCTCCTCATTAGCTTAAGGATCTGGAAATACAGAAAAAAATATATACAGAAATAAATAAATACAGAAATAAAAGAATATGTAAATAAATTAATATAAAAATGTATAAAAAACTGAAATAAATGATCACAGAAATAAATAAATAGGGAAATAATATTGATTAATAAATGTATAATTTTATATTTTTCTATTTTTATGTATATTTTTATGTATAAATTATTTTATTGATGCATATATTTATTTATTTATTTATTTCTTATTTTGGCTCGGTCCTCCATACAAACTGGATAAAAAAAGTGAAACGTGACTGAGAGGGTGTGGTCTGCAGGTGAAACGGAGGGGGTTTTATCTGGAGATGAAAATTGGATCTAAAGGCCTTAATCTTATCAATTAAGTAGGTCAGGATATCTGCACACTTCTCAGAAGTCGCAGCAGGAAAAGCAATAGCAGCTGGTTGTAAGGCTGTGTTTATAGTCCTAAACAGGACCTTGTGATTATGAGAATTATTTTTACTGTTTTAATGTTGATATTGAAGCAAGCATTCTCTCAAAAGACACTTGTAACTTATCCTTTTTCAATTCTTGCTGTGTGGTCTTGGCAATGTGGGTGGGTCTGAATCGTGCCTGTTTGCTCCTGCCCAAGGTTTTCTTAGTGCAGGACCACATCTCCAGTCCCTCTGTCTCAGCCCCAGATGTTATGATGCAATAGGATATGTGCCGGGGGACTAGGGTCTTTCTGTCCTTCCTCAGTCCTCACTCAAGTCTCATTCATTTGTGACAGGGGACGAGAGGAAGTTTATATATTTACTTTATATATGAATTGTACAAAGGACCTAGACCCAACTCTAATGTTTCCATCCTAGGAGGACCCAAACCCTGGGATCATGCTTCAGGACCATGTGGTCTGATGACTTCCTGTCCCTGTCCCGTGCCCACGCCGCTGTGCTGGTGCCCACGTCACTGCTGTTAGTGATCAAGTTTCCACCTGGTGACTCCTGCTGTACATCTCCATAGAGCGATGCGTTCTCCCTGCCCAAGACCACTGAACTGTGTTGATGCTACACAAAGATTATTTTTTTAACAATAATTGAACACTGATAAACAATGTGAATACAATGGGCTGTGTACCTTCAGATCCCCCACTAGGTACAGCCAGAAGAGGACTAGCCACCCCCTTGAGTCTGGCCTATCTAGGTTCTTAGGGAGATTTTCCTAACCACTGTGCATCACTTGTGTTGCTTTCTCCTGGAGGTTTTGGGACGTGTGTCTGTCAATGCACTTTGTGAAAACTTCTGTTGTAAAAAGAGCTTTAGAAAATAAATTTGATTGATTGATGATTGAATAAATGGCTAGAGTTGAGATTTTTTATTATTTAATGAAAGGGTTTCGTAATTGTACACGAAAAATTTAACTTCATTAAAAAACGATCTAACTTCATTAAAATATATCTACACTGTTTTTTAAAATATGAAACAAAATTAGATCAATTTTCCTAAATATAATTTGGTGGGAATATCTACAAAATTGTTATTAGAAAAAGCAAAATTTGGGGGAAAGTGTTGGGGGATAAAGTAGGTGACATGTTGTGTGCATTATGTGAAATAAAGAGGGGGGCCAGTCACCCGGGGGCTATTTACCCCACCTTACCCTACCATGTCATGTTTCTCTTGAGTGACTTCTTGTTAAGTTTGGGCATCTGTGAATTCAGTCAGGGTTGTATTGTTGATGAATGTGTATCCTAACCATGTGTGTACCGACTAAAGGCTTCCCTGCTGAACGAGCAGTGTGATAAGAATCAGAATGTTTGATGATGCGAGCTTGGAGGAGGGATGTGAAATATTTGATCTGGGATCATCCCACATCCTTGCTGTCGAGTTGCCAACTAGACAAGTTCAAAAGGGAATTGGACATGACCATTTGGGGGGAGAGGAAAACTTATAATAAGATAAAAAATTCTAAGAAAATTATATGATTAGGGGTTTGAAAACAAATTTTTGTTACTGCATTTCGCCGAAATTCCACATAGAGAACAAAGTCTACACGGTGCCCCTTTAATAACCGTGCTGTGATTATATCACTTGGAAGGCGGCTCTCACAGTCGGGCTAAAGCCAATAATGTTCTTGAAAGGTGTGATTAAATAGGGATTTCACATGTGCATTCGTTTAGGGTGCATACCTAAAAATACCAAAGTGACTGTTTAAATAGAAGCACCCTGCTACTGGCCTTTAGCCTCAGATATGGAAACACATCACTGTGTGTTCACTGCACACCTCCTGTAATGAATTTCAAAGTAAGAGTGCATTCAAAGACAGCCTCTGTATCGAAAGTTGTGTCTATAACCTAAAGGATCCTAGTTTTTTTTTGCCTAGACCAATGGGTTGCGGTTCTACAACCAGATCTTTGTCTGTTTGCTAGATGGCTGTCAGATGTCTAAGTGGTGTCAGATGGCTCAGTGGTTAGGGAGTCAGAATTGTAATCAGAAGGTTACCAGTTTGATTCCCGACTGTGCCAAATAGCATTGTTTCCTTGAGAAAGACACTTTACCCTACGTTGTTCCAAGGGGATGTCCCTGTATTCACTGAAAGTTGCTCTGTATAAGATTATCTGCTACATTAATAAAATGTAAAAATGTAAATGCCAAACCAGCTCAGGGTAAGGTGTTGTCTAAGCAGCTACCTCTCCTGCTATAATCTCTCATATGTATAAAGATGCATTGTACACTATCAGCCCACAAGTTAACTTGCAGTTATACATAAATGCTGTATGAAGTAAGAAATTCCTGGAAAAAAAAATATTGTTCGAAACAAATAAAGTAACACGCAATATCACAGTATAACACCAAGTCAATTCAACTTTAGGGACATCAATCTGTCCAGTTAGGAAGCATACTGTATGCCAGGGGTGTCAAACCAGATCCACAAAGGGCCTAGTGTCTGCAGGTTTTCGCTTTTACCTTGTACCTGAATGATTGAATGTCACAAATTGGTTAGGATCTCGCCTCACCTGGCAGTCTACGTATTAATTGGGCTCTAATTGAAAGGAAAGACCAAAAACCAGCATACACTCGGCCCTCCATGGAACCGGTTTGACACCTGTGCTGTAAGCAATTGTGAATCAATGTCACCTGGAGTGCATAAAGGCACATGGGGGCCATAAACAGTATTGAGTGAAATTATGAGTTGCTGTGATGAATTTCAAGCAAGTTGGAACAGCCTGTGATTTCAATGGTTTACTTTGGTTTCCGGAGTGAGTTTGAATCCAGCCCTCAATCAGTTGGTGATGTTGATTTCCATTAGGTCATTTTCTTCTCAACAAATTACACAATGTACAGCATAGATTTTGATCTTTAATATGTTTCAGTCATAGAGACCCAATGTGTGATTTGAGTGTTCCCTAATTATTTTGAGTACTTTAAGAACATGTTGAAATGTTGGTCTCCTAAAGATCATTTCTAATAAATACCTCTGTCTGTGTAATGGCTCTATCTACTGGCTATGATAGGGTATTACACTAGGCTATATTGTGTTTCTAAAAGAAATAGGAGGTGCTGTTTGTTAGTGTAAAATACTTATCATTACGATCCACAGTACATTTTTTATAAAATACATAACACATTGAATTGATCACTTTGTTCGATGCAACAATTGGGGATTTAATTGGGTCACCACTTTCATTATCTAAAATCCCTTTCCTCCCACTCAATGAAGAAAAATATTTGTATAAAATATATAAAATATATGTACTGTATCTACAATCTACCCTACAATGTGTGTGACAGATTGTGTCGTGCTTCCCCATGTAACATATATCATATGTTTTTTCTATGCTTGAAACTCGGAAATTATTGGAACTCTATATTCTAAATGTTATCTGAAGCACTTAAAATCCACTTGCTCCCATGACCCCTGAATAGCTGTTTTAGGGATCTTGTTAATTCATAAGAATGCAGATATTGTTGCCCTTACAACACTATTAGCGCAACATAGGGTTTTGTTGCAGTGGAAGTCTTCTCAGCCTCCCTGAACTAGTGGCTGAGTGATGTTATGTTTTCCCTGGTACTTGAGAAAATCAAATCAATTATTCATTCAGGGTCATATTCCAAATGTGTAGTTAAATTACAAACTTTTATTTATTTTACTAACAGCTTGTGGAGACTCCCTTCTGACCTGCCAAAACATTTTTTTTATTTTTCATTAAGATAAAAAAAATTTGGCATGTTCTTGTTTGCTTTCAACCCTCCTGAGTAACTCTTTAACTTATACACTTAACCTCTTAGAGATCACTCTTTGATTAACAAATTCTGCCTAAAGAAACATAACCAAAGTTAACATATTCTTACAATGGACCTGAAACAAGTACATACATATGGTTTATGTTTTTTATATGGAGACTTTGAATATTTTGGATATGTAAAATTTATTTTGAATAAATGTATACAGTGAATATGGCTATAAAGAAAATGCATAATTATTTTTTGTTTTTATTTTTCGATTTTTTTTTTAAAAACAACTTCAAAGCTTAATATTGAGATAGGGTCCTGCAAACATGTCTAATCATGTCCCCCAGGGGATGAAAACATATATTAGAAAATATTGAATGATAGAGTGAACAGCCAATGAGCTATAGTGTTATATGTAAAAGTATATTTCCACAAAAAATGCAACGTGCTGAAAATATATCCAGTTCTTGAGACAGAACATCAAATCTGTTTTGTAAATTATCTCTGGCATACTTAGGATGAAGTTGGTGATCTTGGTCATTTATAACATATCTGCTTCATAAGAATGACGAATTTGATGAATTCTGACTTGCTTTGACACGTTTCACATCCGTCTTTCATTCAGAAGTGCTGGCTAGTGGTTCATACACAAAGAGCTTCAGTTTTTTTCTAGATACATTCGGTAACGATCGGGTCATGAAATTGTCATTTTCACATAAAAAGATGGATTTTCCTGGGAAAACTATGCTTTTTGTCATTACTGGGACTCTTTGATGATAAAAAAGAAAAATTTCGACTGTAAGTACTATTTTTGTTCGTGTATATTCTAATTAGCTCAGATTGTTTTGCTATTGCTAAGTAGCTGCAAGCATTGTTTACATGACACGCACCTCACATTATCACGTGTAATGTTATGGTTGTTATAGCTATTGTAAAACTGAGACATTCACCAAATTCCTGTGTTTTTAAGCTATGTAAAGATATCGAACATGTATGTATAAACAACAAATTGCAATTGTGGAACATGATTCTAGTCCACCTTCATTTTTTTGAGGTGAAATAACGAACAGTTTTGTTTACAAGGGACATACCTCACATTATCACGTGTAATGTTATGGTTGTTATAGCTATTGTAAAACTGAGACATTCACTAAATTCCTGTGTTTTTAAGCTATGTAAAGATATCGAACATGTATGTATAAACAACAAATTGCAATTGTGGAACATGATTCTAGTCCACCTTCATTTTTTTGAGGTGAAATAACGAACAGTTTTGTTTACAAGGGACATACCTCACATTATGACGTGTAATGTTATGGTCATTACAGCTATTGTGAAACAGAGACATTTGCTAGTTTCCTCAGTTTTTAAGCTTTGTGAATATATGAGACATGTATAAATAAACCGAAAAAAATCCAGTTGTGAGCAGTGATTCTAATCCAACTTCTATTTTATTTGAGGCAAATGTGTACTAGCCACATAACCCACATTATGATGTGAGGTGGTATTGTCATTATAGCTATCGTAAGACAGAGACAATAGCTAAGTTTCTGAGTTTTTAAGCTTTGTGAATATGAGACATGTATATATAAACAAAACATTGCAGTTGTGAGCAGTGATTTTAATCCACCTTCTATTTTATTTGAGGCACATGTGTACTGGCCACATGACCTACATTATGACGTGAGGTGGTATTGTCATTATAGCTATTGTAAGACAGAGACAATAGCTAAGTTTCTAAATTTTTAAGCTTTATGAATATATGAGACATGTATATATAAACAAAAAATTGCAGTTGTGAGCAGTGATTCTAATCCACCTTCTATTTTATTTGAGGCACATGTGTACTAGCCACATAACTCACATTATGACGTGAGGTCGTATTGTCGTTATAGCTATTGTAAGACAGAGACAATAGCTAAGTTTCTGAGTTTTTAAGCTTTCTGTACATATGTAACATGTATATATAAAACACAGAGCTTTAGACGCACTATATAGCCTATACATCTAATTGTGAAACAAATGTGATCTGCATATGTTAGTTGAAATCCTTTTTTAATTTCTACTTCAACAATATAAAACAGGTTTTCCACAATGTCACATGACACAAAACTTACTAATATAGAGAACATTAAATATCTATTTTTATCTGTCACCTTTTGTGCTGCATCATGCACTCTTTGGGAGAACAATATAATAAAACGATTTCTCTAATCTCTAATTTGCAATAACGGAGCACAATTTTATTTGAAATTTTATCCAACGTTATGAAAATCTGATTTGAATATATCCAGGAAACACAGGGAAAAAAACATGAATAAAAAATGAATAAAACAACAAAACATGGAGCTTGAGCCGTATTAGCCTGTACTTCTAATTGCCCAACAAATGTGATCTACATGTGTAAGTTGAAATCTTTTTTTACATTCTACACCAACAAAATCTGTGAATAAAGTAACTGTGGTAGATTTTCATTATATAGACTTAACAATTCTATTTCTACAAAGGATGAAAATTTGGAAAATAGGCTGCTACAGCATAGCTATTCTTTGATATTATAAATAAATTGTAACGTCCAGCCTGGTATGGGCTGTATAATATGCCCCTCTTTTGTGTTCTGTTTTGTCTCATGTATTCAGTGTTTTACACAGTGGTTATGTTGTACTGTTTATTATGTGGATGCTTCCCTATGTATGATGTATTTTGGCTCCCTCTTGTGTCTGTTTCATGTTTTGCTTTGAATTAGTGAAGTCAGTGTTTTGGTTCCCAGCTGTACTGTATTTGTCATTAGTGATGTAGTATTTAAACCCTCATGTTTCCTTGTCCCCCTTGTCGATCAATGTTTTCCTGTCCACGTTTCGGTTCTGTATCCCAGTGTACTTTT
>JACXGM010013897.1:12721-22804 GCA_016801145.1 Umbra pygmaea | reverse complement strand
TACATACATACATACATACATACATACATACATACATACATACATACATACATACATACATACATACATACATACATACATACATACATACATACATACATACATACATACATACATACATACATACATACATACATACATACATACATACATACATACATACATACATACATACATACACACACACACACACAGACAGACGGACAGACATACATACATACAGACAGGGCTTAATTTGAGCCGGAACACGCCGGAACATGTTCCAGCACCTCTGACGTTGGATCCGGGACCTATTTTATTGGATCCGGCACCTGTGTCACTATGAAAAATTAAGAGCCTAAATTAAAAAAATAAAGTTTTTGTAGTATTCAATGTTGTAATCTGTCTTGTTTGTCTTTATTCCTCATTAAAGTTCCACAAAAATCTTGTGTTTGCTTTTTCAATGCGTTTTGAGGTGAATTTTCAGGGTCGGTGCAAGCACTGAATCTTTCTACAAGATGAAACCATAGATTGTATAATTACTGGACATAACCATGTGTGACGTCACCCATTGGTTTGTTAAGATTTGGGTCATCGAATTTGCCGTTAAGGGCACAGACATCTTGGTTGCAGATGTGATGATTTTAGACGAGAGGGAGGAGTAATCTAGCTAGCTAACTGATATTAATTGGGATGCTAATGAAAAACAGTATTAAAACAAACTGTAAAACAAAATGTAAAATTACTTACAGGAAAAATTGAACTGCCAACTGATTTGAGTGTCTTGTCGTACAACCGAACGCCATAGCCATGCCCTAAACACCCCTTTTCTTTATCACAAATTTTAAAATCAACGAGACCATAATTAAAATCATGATAAATTGTAGAAGGCTTAAATCTAGCGATTGAGATCGTATACTCATTATGAAAATGATTGTTACCTCAGTAAATCAAGTATATTATGTCTCTCATTCTCATAGACATATTACATTTAATTATAGAAACAAGTTTAGGATAGGGAAAATATGTCAACTTTGTTGTGCATAAAGAAATGTAATTAGTTTATAGGCATTTCTCATGGTCTTGAGTCCTGAAATCCCCCAAAACCTGGCAACCGTGGCTGCAACAATATTTCCAGATCTGTGTTTTCTTGATTCACAGGTGTTATGGCCTGGGCTCACTGCGGTTGTGAAACAAACCGTGGTGATTCATTTCTTAGAAGTCAAACAAGGAATAATGTTGGAAAACCAAGGTAAAACACTTTTTTTAGTAATTATCATTACTTCTGATTAGTTTCATAAATATCCTATGCAAATTTAATAGACAAAGCTCTCAGAAACGAAGAGTTGGTTTCTGTCACGAACTGTATGGCTGTCTTTGTATCGTGGCAGGATATGTCTTTATTGTTTAATGTGTTTTGTAGTGTATGTGTTTTTGTTAATGCGCCGACCTCTGGGCGCTGGGGAACGGTAGGCACTTGGTTACTCCTTGCGCATGAATTGTGCTCTAGCGAACTATCCACACCGGTGCCAAATGAGTAACCAAGATGCCTATTTAATCCCAGCGTTCCGGAGGTTCGGCGCGTGTTATTGTGGACTAGTTCCCTGTTTGAGAGAGTGACGGTTTTGGCTATGGGTTAGTGAGAAGTCTGACGGATAATGTAAGTTCATCATTGATTGAGTCTTCACCTCGTTATATGTCGTACATGATGGATGTGTATGGTTGAACCATGCGTACGCTCTGTATATTGCTAGTCGCGTCTGTGCCGCATTAGAACACAGTAGGTGATATATATACGTTGTGCCGTTCCTGTGCACTATTGTTATTCAGCGCACCAATTTTCTCATAGCTGTAAATCGTCTGTTCATTAAACGACTTGAACGCTCCTTCCTGCTCTGGTCTCCAATCTCTCTCCACCACACCACCGATTCATGACAGAATAACACGCCTAACAGGAGATCGCAGGGAGAGTTCCGGGCTGTCTATACCCACCTACGACAGTCCGGGACAACATCTAGGAGAAGACCCCGTGCTCTTGCCAAATAAATTTTGGGGGGGAGCTATAGGGGTTCGTGGAGGACGTCCCCTGCCTGAGCTATCTCCATCTGCCCGGGTTTCTAGTCCTCCAGCCTGTCACCACCAGCCCAGCGAGCGGGGATGCTACAAGCAACGTCTCCATCTGCCCTGCTAGCTGGGATCCAGGCTACACCACGCCGGCAGTCGTTGGAGTAGGAGCCAATGTCACTCAGGAGCCGGTGGTTGCGCCGCCACGGGTGTATTGCCGCGCAGGCCTACCGGGGTTGGCTGAAGACGCCACCGAGGACTGCCGAGCAGACAGGACCGCCGGCTACTCCCCTCGTCATTCCCTGGTGGGGTGCTGCAGCGGCCGTGGGATGTTGGCCTTTTCCTTGACAGGGTGTCTGCCCTCCCGCCCTGCCCTTCTGTGTCTGGTGGACTTTGGGTGCTCTCCGGGGTTCGGCCTTTTCTTGGCCACGTCCGGAGTTCGTGCCCTTTCCCGGGGGTACTGTCACGAACTGTATGGCTGTCTTTGTATCGTGGCAGGATATGTCTTTATTGTTTAATGTGTTTTGTAGTGTATGTGTTTTTGTTAATGCGCCAACCTCTGGGCGCTGGGCAGCGGTAGACACTTGGTTACTCATTGCGCATGAATGGTGCTCTAGCCAACTATCCACACCGGTGCGTAATGAGTAATCAAGATGCCTATTTAATCCCAGCGTTCCGGAGGTTTAGCGCGTGTTATTGTGGACTAGTTCCCTGTTTGAGAGAGTGACGGTTTTGGCTATGGGTTAGTGAGAGGTCTGACGGATAATGTAAGTTCATCATTGATTGAGTCTTCACCTCGTTATGTGTCGTACATGATGGATGTGTATGGTTGAACCATGCGTACGCTCTGTATATTGCTAGTTGCGTCTGTGCCGCGTTAGAGCACAGTAGGTGATATATATACGTTGTGCCGTTCCTGTGCACCATTGTTATTCAGTGCACCAAACTTCTCATAGCTGTAAATCGTCTGTTCATTAAACGACTTGAACGCTCCTTCCTGCTCTGGTCTCCAATCTCTCTCCACCACACCACCGATTCATGACAGTTTCTGCATGTTACATTGACAACATGCTAGCTGTGCAACTCAGGATCAAGCTGTCAACACAAACTCAGAATTTACTCTGCAAAATAAAAGCAGTCACTGACATTTGACACATTGCAATGCATTTCAACAATGACGTTTATTTGGAAATAATTAACCTAACTTCTGCCAGCACAATATATTGCTGCTAGAAGAAAGGAAATTAAGTCTTGAATGCCCATAGTTACATTTTTAAACTCTATTGCATCATGTCAAATATCAATGATGGCTTTTATTTTACAAAGTACATTCTGAGTTTCTGTTGACAGCTTGATCCTGCTGCTTGAAGAACAGTAATGAAGCCTCGAATGACCGTCACTAGGAAAGTATGTACTGAGCTGCTGCGTAGTTTTCCTATTTTTTCTATTTGTTCCGTTACCTCTGAACTTGCCGGATCCTTCTCCCTTTTGTGGGTCTATATGTTCCTGGACCTTTGAATTTACAAATTAAGCACTGCATACAGACACACATACAGACATACATTCATACGTACATACAGACATACTATTCCATATGTATGATTGATTTGTTGTATCCACCAACATTATTATATATTTTGTATATTTGTATTACCTCTGGCAGAGATCGCCTGAGGCATCGGTGATAGTCCACTACAGCCCAGGCTATGTTGACACAGGAGAACCCCATGCAGATGCCTGGACAGCGGATATACAAGACAATAATCAGAGCGGGAAACAACATAAGAGATGGACATGAAAGACAGACTTAGCAAGAAAGTTAATCCAATTGCTCTTAGTTATCCTATGTGTTTAAATAACAATAGGAAATTACAAATTGTGAGACAAATAAAAGATAAAGCCTTGTAAGAGACAAACACAGCAGAGAGACTTATAATAGACATGAGAGAGAGACAGGTATGTGAGTGACAGGTGATATTTAAGTGTGTCTGTATATTTGTGGACAAACTGGGAACTCAAAAGTCTGAAAATGTCATGCATACTATCCAGTGATGTCACGTCCTGTTTTTCCAGCCGTCATTTTGAATCTTTCCCTCTTTTTCTCTCTCGCTTACCACACAGATACACACACAGACACCCATACACACAGATATACACACAGACACACATACAGAAATACACACAAGGTGATACACAACCTCCAAATATCATCTGCCCAAGGCTTTGCATCTGTTCTTGTGCTTTTTAACCTTAGTGCTGTCTTTGATAACATTAATCACAACATTCTTTTAGACAGATTGGAAACCTATATTGGACAACAAGGACATGTTCTGGCATGGTTCAGATCCTATCTGCAAGATATAAATTTGTATCTGTGGATGGTCTGTCCTCCAAAAAATCAAAGGTATGCTTTGGTGTTCCTCAAGGTTCTGTTTTGGGAGCGCTATTGTTTGCACTATATCAAATTTATTTTATAAAGCCCTTTTTACAACAGCATTCATCACAAACTTCTTTGACAGATAACTGGCCTTAAACCCCCAAGAGCAAGCAACAGTGGCTAGGAAAAACTCCCTAGGAAGAAACCTAGAGAGAGGTGAGACTCAAGAGGGTGGCCCGTCCTCTTCTGGCTGTACCGGGTGGGGGTATATATACTATATATGCTCCCTCTTGTTGATATCACCTGGAAATCATTGCAATGCTGATGACACAGCTGTACATTTAAATGAAAAAGGGTGAGGTCCCAAGATTTCATACCCTGGAAGACTGTGTTTTCAGACATAAAGAATTGAATGGAAGAAAATGATTTACTACTAAATTCTGAAAAAGGAAATGCTAGGTTTAGGTCCCAAGAAACAAAGACATCTTCTTTCAAATCTGGAATTGAACATAGATGGCTGTAAAGTTATATCAGAAAAAAACTGTAAAAGGCCTTGGTGTTACATCAGAACTCTTTTTTTGATGAACATATGAAACATGTAAAGAGCAGCTGTTTTCCATCTCAGGAACATTGCAAAAATTCAAAACTTTCTGTCAACGAATGATGAATAAAATGTTGATCCATGCATTTCTTACCTCAGAATTGGATTATTGCAATTCTCTGTTTTCTGACTACCCAGATAAAACCCTAAAAAAAACTTTAATTTCTGATTAACAGCTAGAGTTCTGACTAGAACAGCCTAATTTTAAAATATTACCCCAATTCCAGTATCTTTACACTGGCTGCCCATTAAGGAAATGGCTGATTTTAAAGGTTTACTGTTAACCTACAAAGCTCTGGTTTGGCTTTGCTACGATTGCATTTAGGTTAGGTTAGGCTGGTATCTTGTAGATCTGTTGATTAATGATTGCGTTCAGCTGTGTTCTATTAGTTAGTAAAGCTTCCTGTATTTAAGGGCTGCCAAACTAGAGAGAGGTGTAGATCATTGTTCTATGTTCACAGGTGTTCTGTAATACATTGGAAAGGCTGTCTGGAAGCTGCACCTTTGTATAAGTAAGTTGTGAGAAGTGAGTCCCTAGAAGTTTGGAAGTTTAGGTGTAAGTTTACTCATATGTTAAGCTATCAGTGTACCTTGCCACTGTTAAGAGCACATAAGCTTTATATGTAATTCAGTTGTGCTTTTGCTTCAGGCATACCCTGCAACCTGCTATATCCGTATATCTGTATCATTTCGGACTGTTCAATTAAACAATAATTTCAACCAAACATCTTTTACTTGCCTGGTTCTCCCTCTCTCCACACTCATAGTTGTGACATTCAATCTCAACATTTAGGTCTAGGCTAAATACTCATCTCTTCAGTAACTTCTATGATTTAGTTTAGTCTGGCCCATGGGGAAGTAGGTGAATGGTGGCACTGTTTGACAAACCACCCATGCCTGCTTGGTCCTGCCCAAGGTTTTCTTTGTGCAGGGCCACGTCTCCAAGCCTTGGTGGAATTTGAGGTATTCTTGGGATAATTTTCCTGTTTCAAGGTCCAACGATGCCCAAGCTTAAGCTTCCTCACAGATGGCATGAAGTTTTCATAGTTTCTCCTAGTATTTCCTGATACTTCAATTAATCCATCTTGCCTTCCACATACTGTAGGTTTTGTGTGCCAGAAGATGCAAAGCAGCCCCAGAGCATCACAGAGCCACCGCCATGTTTGACTGTGAGTAAGGTGTACTTTTCAGCATATATTTCATAATTTTTTTCCCCTATTTCCCAATTCACACTAACCCTGCGATTTTGGCAGCTCTGCAACTCCTTGGACAGATATGGGATGGCGAGGGGCCCCCCACATGGTTCATCCAACCACATGTTGCTCAGCTGCCAATTGTTTTCACACTGCTTATCCAAAATGTAAGACTTTAGTCAGATCATGCATGGGATGATTACATTCACTAACTATGTATACTTCTGCAATTTAATTTACAGACGCCCAATCTGCACACAAGGAGTCGCTGGAGAACGATGTGGCAGGATAAATAACCTGACTTATGTAACCCAAATCCCCGGCAGTGCTATGCCAATTTGTGCTGCCTCGTGCAGGAGGTTATTGGGAAAGTCAGAGAACCCATAGTCAGGCTTGAACCACTAACTGTCATAACGTAGACTGTCCTGCAATGCAGCGAGCCCACTACGCCACACGGACCCAGTATGCTTCATTCTTATTCCTCCAGACATACCGCTGATCCAGTGTCCCGAAAAGTTTTAGTTTTGTTTCATCAGCATATATACATTCAGCATATTTGTGGAAAAGGATTCTATTAAGGGGTTGAATAACTCTAAAACGGGTGAAGTCATTATGAGTTACGTTTTCAGTTGGATTTGGGGAAAACACTTGTTGTGTTGAGCTGTTTCAATTGCTTTTGTTTGATTTGTTCATTGCAAACAGCTGAAAGTCTATACATTTTGACAATAGATCTGATTTGCAATGCGGGTTGAATAATTTTGAATGCATATGTGTATTTATTTTTGGGGTCAGTATTATATGTCAAGGTACTAGACCTAAGAAATGCACATTCTAATGTTTCTTACATCAGGTTGGTCCTAGAACCCAAAACCTTGGAACATGCTTCAGGAACACTTGACCTGATGACTCCTTCTTGTCTCCGTCCTGTGCCTACCTCACTGTGCTGGTGCCCACATCACTGCTTTTGGTGATGACATTTTCTGCCTGGTGACTCCAGCTGTACATCTCCAGAGTGCATCCCGTTGTCCCTGCCCAGGACCATGAAACTGTGTTGATCCTACACAAAGACTGTGGTCACTTTCCACTCATATCTAATAAGATGGGCTGTGTAGCTTTCAGACTCCCCACCCGGTAAAATCAGAAGAGGACTGGCCACCACCCTTGAGTCCTTCTCTAGGTTTCTTCCTAGCCACAATGGAGTTCATCCTACCAACTGTACATCACTTGTTATTGCTAGGTCTTTGGAGTTTTATTCCAGGAATCTGTCAACAGTGATGACTGCTGTTGTAAAAAGGGCTTTATAAAATAAATTTGATTTATTGATTTGACAGACACAAACACACACACACACAGATACAGTTCACACAAATAAACACACAGACACACATACAGAAACATACATACACACCCAGATACACACACAGACACGCATACAGACAGCTACACACATCCACACACACAGTCACACAGACAGATACGCACACACAGACACACATACAGACATATATATACACAGACACTCATAAATTGTATATATAAAATATATAATATACTATAAAATATACTAGACACTCACATTGAAGTATGGAAAAGTGTGTGTGTCTTAGCATGATGTAGAACTGCAGGAGGAGCTGAGGACTGCTTTCCAAGAAGGTTTCAAACATTTTGAGCATGCTCAGATCAGCAGCATGCCCAAACAAGACATGGTGGTCATGCCTTGATGATGTGGAACCAGGTGACTTGGGCCACAACACCCTGTGTCCCTTCTTTACCAGATTGCTGTACCTGACAGAGAGAGAGAGAGACAGATGAACACAATCTGAGTGTGTACAAACTATAGACCGTGCAGCTTTACCTCCATATAGTGAGTTACATAACAGTTACCTGATCTATAGACCTCTAGATTTACCTTAATGTAGTGAGTTACATAACAGTTACCTGATCTATAGACCTCTAGATTTACCTTAATGTAGTGAGTTACATAACAGTTACCTGATCTATAGACCTCTAGATTAACCTTAATGTAGTGAGTTACATAACAGTTACCTGATCTATAGACCTCTAGTTTTACCTCCATATAGTGAGTTACATAACAGTTACCTGATCTATAGACCTCTAGATTAACCTTAATGTAGTGAGTTACATAACAGTTACCTGATCAATAGACCTCTAGTTTTACCTTCATGTAGTGAGTTACATAACAGTTACCTGATCTATAGACCTCTAGATTAACCTTAATGTAGTGAGTTACATAACAGTTACCTGATCAATAGACCTCTAGCTTTACCTTTATGTAGTGAGTTACATAACAGTTACCTGATCAATAGACCTCTAGCTTTACCTTTATGTAGTGAGTTACATAACACTTACCTGATCAATAGACCTCTAGCTTTACATCCATGTAGTTAGTTACATAACAGTTACCTGAACTATAGAACTGCAGGTTTACCTTCATGTAGTGAGTAACATATTATTTACCTGAACTATAGACCTGTAACTTTACATCCATGTAGTGAGTAACATAATACTTACCTGAACTATAGACCTGTAGCTTTACATCCATCTAGTTAGTAACATAACAGTTACCTTAACTATAGACCTGTAGCTTTACATCCATGTAGTGAGTAACATAATACTTACCTGAACTATAGACCTCTAGCTTTACATCCATGTAGTTAGTAACATAACAGTTACCTGAACTATAGACCTCTAGCTTTACATCCATATAGTTAGTAACATAACAGTTTTCTGAACTATAGAACTGCAGGTTTACCTTCATGTAGTGAGTAACATAATATTTACCTGAACTATAGACCTGTAGCTTTACATCCATGTAGTGAGTAACATAATATTTACCTGAACTATAGACCTGTAGCTTTACATCCATGTAGTGAGTAACATAATACTTACCTGAACTATAGACCTGTAGCTTTACATCCATCTAGTTAGTAACATAACACGGCAGGCAAAAACATAGATTTTTCATGCAGTGGTCAATTTTGAGATTTTGGGCTAGTTTACTCCTTCAATATGTGTTCTTTCAAGCTGCTATAAAGAAAACGTTGAAAATATACATTAGGATGTTTATTTTATTACATTTTGTTAACTTGCGGTAGTAAGTTTCTCCTGAATTTACCAAGAAGTTAGCATTCCAACGCGACATACCGAGTTTCGCCTGTTTATTGAAGTCTGTCATGCCAGATACCATTGGAAAGCTCTGAGTCTCCTGCACAACTCTATGCAACCCAAATAAGGGCATTTCCTTTCTATCAGTATTCAATCGCGAATGTCCTAAGGGGGATTTAATGCTAATGATGAAATCTCATTGGTTACCTCTGATTTCTGCTAACGTTATTCGCTCAGACGCATCACGTGGTGTAGTCAGAAACTTCCGTGTTTAGCTTACCGCGGGACCTTCGAAAATGCCTTTAACACCGCAACTTTCAAGAAAAATAACGCAGCAATTGCTCTTTGCAAGATGTGACGAGGGAAAGCAATTTATGGATTAGCTGAAAAACCATCCGGAAGCAGCATATTATACCGTAAACTGTCGTTGTGAAACCGGGGTGTTTAATGACAATGCCACTGACTGTGCGACAAAGCAGTGGATGATTATGCATGTCACACGTCTCAATGAATTCATACGTAATCTGTTGTACTCTAATAGTGATCCATACTATTATCACTAAGGGCCTGAGCACTTATTCTGTTTTTGAGCAATTTCTTTCAATAGAAATGTATTAAATTTCACTATTTAAATCTTTAAATGCCGTTTTCTCAAAATGAGTTTTTTCAAATTTTCCGGTAGACATATCTCAGCCTATGTAGCACCTATATACACCAAACTTTCCAGATATACACTTAGCAGT
>JACXGM010013896.1:0-22580 GCA_016801145.1 Umbra pygmaea | reverse complement strand
AGTTCAGTGCTGAGACCATATTAATCCGCAGGCCTTTCAGCCAAGCGTGCTTCTCCACTGCAGTCATTTCAGTTCTGTTTTCAAGGAGAAAATTCAAAACAGATTTTTTTTCCACCCAATGAGTGCCTTCTTTGATTTGAAGTCAACAAGTTCTGTCAGGTTTTCAGATATGAATTCCAATTGCAGTGCCAGCTTTCATGATTTTGATTCCCCATACAATGTCTTAGATTAGGAATGGTAATGGAGCTAATCGTTCTACTTCATTGAATGGAATGAATGATGCTGTATTGACCGGAGGTGGCCCAGGTGTGATGTCATCATTTGTGTTGTGAAATAATAGACTATAGTGTATGCTAGGTATTGGCATAGGTTGAAGCCAAAGCAGTGCTCTTTGGATACCGTGAGCCAATATACATATATACAAATACACAAACAAAAGTTATGTGAGTTTTAAGTACTATGTGTAACTTTGTATTGTCTTGCTCTGATATTGAGTTTTATTTCTATCTTTATTCAAGAGTACATTCTTTCAATTTGAGAGCATTTCTAATCAATTTTACATTCAAATTTTGTAATAATTTCTTTCAGAACCTTGCTCTAACACTCAAACAGCTACTGCTCGTGCTTGGATTTGCTGTGCTTCTGCTCAAACTTTATGCTTGGACTCAGATATGTTGTTGCTTGGACTGATTTCCTGCTCTCAGCTTCAAACCTTCTCCTCGCACTCAGGCTGCTTCTGTGCGCTTGCAAATCTTCTCTCAGATTTCTCATGCACTCTCTGATGTTTTGTGTTACAAGTTACAACCCTGTCAAAATTCACCAACCAATAGAATTTCAGGTGTAGGGTTGATCAATGAAATTATCGTTGTGTTCATTTTTTCTACAACCCTTAAAAGCCAAGGATATTATCATGGCTAATATCTTGTGCCACAAATTAAATAACAAAAACTTACTTGACGATCCATGGTGGCCGGACTGCTCCTGCACTCCTGACTGTCATGAAGTTGACATTGTTTTTTCGCTCTCCAGCACACAGTGTTTAATTTGATTTCAATCATGTCTTTCCTGTCATTTGCTTATATGTACATTTACATTTGGACAGCAAATCCAAACACGAGCAGTGGCTATTTGAGTGTGAGAGCAAGGTTTTGAATGAATCTATTACAAAATCTCAACATGATATTTATTAGAAATGCTCTCAAATTGAAAGAATGCACTCTTGAATATAGATAGGAATTAAACCTTATATGATATGTCTTTGGGCATGTCATCATTGCAAATGAGAATTGGTTCTCAGTTGACATATCTGGTAAAATAAAGGTGAATAAATATTGGTGTAGATTATAGTCATGGCTGTCTTGGATAAGCAGGTGTGTGTGCCCTTGTTTATGTATGGTTTGGGGCCCTGAAATTTCAGCAATGGCCTCACAACCATGCATACACCTAACAAAAAGTTGCAAAATTAGACCTTGTGGGGACAATTACTATTAGGTTTATGCATTACTGATTAGGTTTAGGGTTAGGGTTAGGCATTATTCCAAGGTTAAGTTTAGGCAATAATGTTAGGTTACTGAGGTTAGGGTTAGGGTAAGGGCATGGTTAAGGTTGGGGTTAGGGTAAAGTTTAGGGACAGGGCTAGGAAAGAGGGAACATGGATTTTAAGGTCAAAATTCAGGGCCCCACAAAGATAAAAAAGAATGTGTGTGTGTGTGTGTGTGTGTGTGTGTGTGTGTGTGTGTGTGTGTGTGTGTGTGTGTGTGTGTGTGCGTGTGTGTGCGTGCGTGTGTGTCTGATCTCTGACAGGCCTCAGCCAGAACAGCCCCGGCATTGGTAAACTCTGTCTGGAGTAACTATAGACAACATTGTTAAGATTAGTATGCACATATCAAGTGTGATCCAGAGCGTGCACATCTCATTTATATGTATAGACAACAGATACACAAAACCAGATGAAAAGATGTACAGCCTTAACAGATGTCCAGAACATCTGTAATGAGAAATATATTCTGATTTTCCCCGCTTCGGGTGCTTCAGATCAGTTCTGGAGATAGTCAAACAGAGTGAGAGCAGTCAGTGTTGAGGGGTAAAAAAGTAGGATCTGTAAAATGCAATAGAGTTGTTCCAATAATCTGATTTAGATTAATTTAGTCAGTCTGCTGTGGTACTGCGATTTGATACAGTATTTGTTACCCAGAAAGTGTGTCATTGATTTAACAGTGAACACCAGGCGGTCTTGGGTGTTACAGATACCATCAGGGATAAAATGTCAACCTTTCTAATCCACCAATATACCACTTCTCAGACCCGCCTACCCCATCCTATATCCCTTTTCCAGACCTATTTTAAAATGCACTATACGTGGGTTTACATTGATACATTTCCTTCCTGCTGTTGTGCTGCATATACTGCAGGTTAAAGTGTATTTTGACATGATAACAATGACCTCATTGTTGACTACTAACAGTGCCATGACACTCTGAGTATGTGTAAAAGTCCTAGGTGATTAAAGGTGATGTGGATTCCCGTGCGTGCTTGGGGAACTGTGCACGAGTGGGATCATCGGTATTCTTCGGTCTCCATGACGTGACGAGGAACATTCCGCATCCTCTGGAATTTATTTTCATCCCTCAGAGGTTGAAGGTACATTTGTCAAAAGGGGTGTGAAGACAGAATTTATTGCCAATGGCTTCCGTCCAGGAAGACGGTTAAGCAGAGAGTCCCAGCACTTACTGGACACCGAGAGGAACTGCTCTCCCTGTGGACACTAGGTGTTTTGGGGAGGAGAGGAAAGAGGTCAGTCACAGCTGTGGGACAGGACAGAAGTAGGGCTGTGTGCCAAATTACACCCTATTCCCTAAGTAATACACCTATTTTAAACATGGCTCACCCTATTCTTTATATACAGGCCTCAGGGAGAGTATTACTTGGGGTTGTCTCAAGAAGAGGAGAGGACAGAGAAGAGGCAAAGAGTGACAGGGCATTAGGACGGGGGTGCGGCTTAGGGCCCTCAGCCCAGAGAGCTGTTGCTGTGCCAGGCAGGAAGACTCAGGGAAATGCCCCGGCTTTGGGCCAAGACTTGAGATGAAGCACAAAACAGATGGAAGGAGGAAGCCCAGAGGGGGAATCTCTGAGTCTTCACAGCAGCAGCCGAGCTGGGTCACCTGGATGTGACCCATGCCCCTACCCTTTTAGCCACTCAAGTCAGGGGGTGCAGTTGTGACGTGGTTGGATGTAAGGAGTGCGACTCCTCCCGCCTGCCTGCCAACTAAACACCACACGGAGCCAACATCTGCCTGACTGTGCCACCTTCTCCTCCTCTTTAACTTGGCCTGTGCTGAAAACAAACAAATATACCTAGCGTACCGACACAAAATAAAGCCATGCTAGAAATCGTAGGAAAGACTTGAAATGTGGTTGATGGAATAGAACCATACAGCAAACTGAATTAGAATGAGTACTTCTGATTCTTATTTATTTTTTTCCCATTTGTCTCTCCTCACAATTGTTCTTGTCCAATTTTTTTCCCCACTAACCCTGCCACTAACCCTGCCTTGTCAGCAGCTCCACAACCCCTCCTCGATAGATGCGAGATGGTGAGGAGCGCTCACATGGTTCATCCAACCACATGCCGCCAAGCGAGCCGATTCTTTTCGCACTGCTCATCCATACACGGAAGACTTTAGTCAGCTCACGTATGGGATGATTATGCTCACCAACTATACTTCCACGACTGAATTTACAGGCGCCCGATCTGCACGCCGGTGGTCGCTGGAGAGCGCCGTTGAAAGGTAGATAATCCAATTTATCTATCCCAAATACCGGGCAGCGCTATACCAATTCGGTGCTGCCTCGTGCTGAGGTTTGGGGAAAGTCGGAGAAGCCGCAGTGAGTACTTTTAATTCTACAGCATCATATTTAAATGTGAATTGGAAGGAGCTGTGGAGGACTTGTAATCGGAAGGCTGCTTTCGCCAAAACCACGCCCCTGTAATTATCCTGATCATGTGTAACAACACTAGCCAGGATAGCAGTGCAGATAAAGAGATACAGGAGCTACAAACTGACAGCCAGGATGGCTGGCAGACTATGAGGAATAAATTGATGTACACTCGTTACCAGATCTCCCTAAATGAACTATTTGAAACAGTTTTTATGTAGGAGATTATCATCCATTATATTGCACATTGTTTACCACTAGTAATTGTGGAATATAGGAAAAGCTTATCCTGAAATACATTTATCTCTACACAGTCCGAAGTTGTGTTCCATTGTTAATATTTTTCAACTTGGCAACAAGCAACAGCCCTATAAGTGGAAAGGAGTCTCATTGGCTTGTTGTTTGTTGCGTATGAATGCTTTTGGACTGACTGTTCCTTTAAAAAGTCATAAAGGTTCACATTCAAAAACATAACACTGCCAAGCAAAACACCCCTAGCTTGAGCTACTGCCAAACTATTGTGAGTCAAGTTTTGCCTCCAAACTGATAGCCTACTATTCCCACTTCACTTTGCAACACAGACGGCTGTAACCTTTAGAATAGATAGAATTACTGAGTCCATCTTTACTGTTATACGTTTAGGTTCTGAAAACTATTCCTCATTTACAAACCCGTTCAGATTATTCGTTTTTTGACAAATAAGCTCCTGCTCCACCCTTGGAGTTATTAAAGGAACCATTGATAGTCAGTGGTTCATATTTGCCCTTCAGTTAGTTGTGTGTTTCTTGAAGGAACATTTACTATTTCAATGTAGCAAGAGGTTTCTAAACACTGAATTGGTGGTGTGGTATAGTAGGGGCGTGGCCTTCTTTCTCCCCTCCATTTTTATCCCTTCCCAATTCCCACTAACTATGTCAGTGTTGTAGTCGAGTTACCAAGAGTCGAGTCTCGAGTCCCCAAAGTTCAAGTCCGGGTCCAAGTCAAGTCCCCATTCCCTGAGTTTGAGTCTGAGTCTCGAGTCCCCAGTGTTCAAGTCCAAGTCACTAAAGAAGAGTCTGAGTCGAGACACCATTACCAGAGTTTCGAGTCAGAGTCCTGAGTTTGAGTCATCAAGTCTGAGTTGAATTCCAAGACTGCCTACATTGCTCCACTCTGGCACTTTTAAAGAGCTGATTTACAAATAGAAAAGGGTCTACATTAAACACAAAATACACCACTATCACCATTCCAAAGGGTGTTTATTTACTTTGTTGTATTTTAACAGAAAAATAAAAGCAGCAGAAATGCAGAACTGATTACACGTTTTCTGTTTATTTATTGCATGTAATATCGGTGTAATATAGGGTAAAATCTGGGAAGGCAAACTTCCCTAACCGGGGCGCATCTCTCTGAATTTTTCAAATGTGAACATGTAGTAGGGAGCGCACAAATCATGCACTACAGTTGCATATATCAATATGAATTCCTTTGATATGAGAGTAGTGACATTTAGAGCAAAAATGGTAGTTGCGTTAAGTGAGTGACGTCAGTGAATAAGTTGTAAAGCAAGGAGAGCGAGCAGCAGCGCTGTCCAACTGAGAAGCATATGTGTGGCTGTGAGGAAAAAGAGATCCCAAAGACGATGTAAAGTGACTTAACAGTTAACAATAAAACAACAAGCTTCTCAAGACATGGGGCCCTACCTTGCACAAATATTACAAGTATACAATTGAATAGCCTTCACAGGAACACACACGTGACATGACACTAAGACAATACCCCACAATTTCCCCAAGTTCACACCCCATATATATATACCGGTCTTGATTGCGTATCTATAACAGCTGCGTCCTGTTGGGGAGGAATTGTTGGGTGTGGGAAGCAGTGGTGTCGGAATACGGGTGACGCCAAGCGCCGTATCCTGGATGTGCCAGTAGAGGGGGCCCCAGGATTACTATTGCTTACAGTACCCCCCTGATGCACAACTCCTGCGGCAAGGTGCCCCCCGTCTAGGGGATGACCCCACGGATGCAGTGCCGGGCGATCCGGCCGGTGGATAGTGCGAAGGAGGCCGGGATCCAGGACATACCTGGCCAGGACCCAGCACCGCTCCTCAGGTCTTTACCCCTCCCAGTCCACGAGGTACTGGAGACCACCCCTCCACTGTCTCGAATCAAGAATGGCCTGAACGGAGTAGGCCAGACTACCTTCAATCTCAAACAGAGAAGGTGGGGTCTCCCGCACCCCGGCATTATGGAGAGGGCCTTCCACCACCGGCCTGAGGAGAGACACATGGAAAACAGGGTGAATACGCATGTGTGATGGCAACAGTAAACGATATGACACATCATTAACTCTCCTCAGGACTTAAAAAGGAGAGTTAAGGGCCCCACAAACCGTGGCCCCAGCTTCTGGCAGGGCAGGTGGAGGGGCAGGTTCTGGGTAGAGAGACAGACATGATCCCCAGGGGTGGGCCCGCGGTGACGATCCGCCTGAGTCTTATGGCGGAGTATGGCGTGCTGATAGCGTACATGACAGCGTTCCACATTCCCTCAGCTAGCCAAAACCATTTGTCCATCGCGGGTGCCTTGGTCTGGCTCGGATCCCAAGGGGCCAGGACAGGCTGAAACCCTAGAACACACTGGAAGGGAGTGAGGTTAGTGGAGAAGTGGCAAAGGGAATTTGGGGAATACTCTATGGGCACCCCAGGCAAATCCAGGAGAAGGCAAGCCTTCAGGAACCTGTCCACAATGATCAAGATTGCAGTATTACCCTCAGAGGGAGGCAAATCAGTAATGTAATTGATAGACAGGTGCGACCAAGGCCATTGTGGCACTGGAAGAGGCATTAAAATCCCTGCAGGCAGGTGCCTCTGTGCTTTATTCTGTGCAAAAACGAAATGTAACGAGGAAACATAAACCTGCATGTCCTTGGACATAGTGGGCCACCTGTACTTGCCAGATATGCAGCTAATGGTGCAGTCGACATTGGGATGACCAGAGGAGGGCGTGGTGTGTGCCCAACAGATAAGCCTGTCACGAACAGGTTCAAGTACAAACTGGCGACCAACAGGACAGTGCAGGAACGGCTGTTGAACATAACAGGAGCTACTATACAGACGTCTGGCACAACGGGGCTATCATCCACCACCCTGTCCTCTGTGTCATTCTTGCTCGAAAGGGCATCGGCCTTACCGTTTTTGTTGCCTGGAAGGTACGAAATGGTGTATGTAAACCTGGTAAGGAAAACGGCCCACCTCGCCTGGCGAGGGTTCAGTCTCCATGCTACTCAGATGTACTCCAGGTTACAGTGATCAGTCCAAATGAGGAAATGGTGTTTAGCCCTCTCTAACCAGTGTCTCCACACCATAAGAGCTTTGACAATTGCAAGCAGCTCCCGATTGCCAACGTCATAGTTCATTTCGGCAGGTTTCAGCTTCTTTGAATAGAAAACGCAAGAGCGAAGCTTAGCGGGTGAGCCCGACCGCCCCCACTCCACTCCACTCTCAGAAGCGTCCACCTCCACTATGAACTATAACGCCAGGACAGGGTGCATCAAGACAGGTGCGGACATGCTCCCGCAGGTTGCACCGGAAACGGTCAATGAGTGCTCTATAGTTCTATCAAATCTCCCTATCGTACTCCCTCGCCATTTGGTTCCCCTGTCGCAGGTGAACGAGGCGTTCACCCATGTCTTGACCCTCTGGAGGATGGTCAAACACAGTGCGGAAGAGGTGGGCGATCACCTCGTAATCGTTGACCACCATGTTGTTGTCTCTCCAGACCGTGTTAACCCACTTCAATACACGCCTGGAGAGACAGGAGATGAGGGCTGACACCCGGTCATGTCCAGATGCGATGTGGGCTGTCGTGGTAAAATACAGCCCCAGTTGAAGCAAAAACTGGACACTGTCCCGTCATAATTCCGGGGGAGGGACAGGTGGACCTGTTCTGTTTTTTGTTTTTGGCAGAACGCGTCAGAAATATAGATACACTTAAAGTGATGGTTCGGAGTAATATAAACCTAGGGTCATTTGCACCTTGACCTCGAGTTAGCGCGATCAGATGAATGGCTTAGTGTAGGCACTAATGGAACCAAGTGGGTATCTTGTAAATTTATTTTATTTAACCTTTATTTAACCAGGTAAGTTGACTAAGAACAATTTCTTATTTACAGCAACGACCTGGGAGCAATTAGGGTAAAGTGTCTTGCCCAAGGACACAACAACATTTGGCTCAGTCGGGAATCAAACTGGCAACCTTCTGACTACAAGTCTGACTCCCTACCCACTGAGCCATCTGCGCCCCACTAATAACCCCACTAATAATGCCGGGAATTTTACCAAACTTTTACAGTAGTACAATTAGGTTCTGTACTTATAAAATGAGGCAATGAAAAGTTTGTAAGTACACCGAAAGTATATTTAAATAACACTTGCCTGATGGCTGCTACTCTCGGATGCTAGGCTATATATGTTGTCCTCTATGATCCCGCGGTAGCAGCCATCAGGTAAGTGTTATTTAAATATACTGCTACCGCGATCCCACAAGATCACGCACAGGGCACAACATCTATAGCCTAGCAGCCAAGGGTAGCAGCCATCCGGCAAGGGTTATTCAAATATACTTCTGGTGTACTTACAAACTGTTGTTTCCTCTAGTACAGAACCTAATTGTACTACTGTAAATGTTTGGTAACATTCCCGGCATTATTAGTAGGGTTATTTACGAGATACCAACTTGGTTCCACTAGCGCCTGCACTAAGCCATTCGTCTGATCGCGCTAACTCGACCAATGTTATAATAAGGGAAAAAAGCTTAGGGGGGGTTGTTTGGCTTGAGGTCAAGGTGCAAATGACCCTAGGTTTATATTACTCCGAACCATCACTTTAAGGCCATAAAAGCCCAAACAGCCTTCTATAAATTAAGGCAGAAAAACAAAGGCCTGAATTACGCACAAGTATGCAAAAAAAATATTATAGGTATACAATTGAATAGACTTCACAGGAACACACATGACAAAGGACAAAACCCCACAATTCCCCCAAGTCCACACCCCATATATATATACCAGTGTCATGAAATCACAGGAAGCAGGAGTAGACCCAAGCGCAGAGTGCAGCTTTAATAGGCAAAGGTACCAAAGGAGCAGGCAAGGCAAAAACCATAACAACAGGCTGGAGATTCAAAAACCAAACAGGAGCAAAGAACCGGGCTAAAGTACAGACTAGGAACTGGCAGAAAGGGCTAAGTCAAAATACAAAGCAGGAATCCAAACCGTACGCAATCCACAAACCAGAAAACAGATCAGCATGTAACTACAAGCAGGACACAATACTTTGCAAAGAATACAGGTAAATCCTAGGTATATATACACAGAGGGCAACAAGGAACAGGTAAAATGAATACTAAGTGATGGAGGCTTGGGCTACAGGGCTGTGTTCATGGAGACTCAGGACTTAGGGAATTGCGGGTGAAAATGGAGTGGGAAAAGACAAGGGTTGGCATAAATAAGGGAAAACATCAATATTCAGGGGATGAGGAGCACCGATATGTGACAACTGGTCTTGATTGCGTATCTATAACAGCTGCGTCCTGTTGGGGAGGAATTGTTGGGTGTGGGAAGCAGTGGTGTCAGAAGACGGGTGTATATTATGTACAAAATAATCGTGTGTATTTTCGGAAATTGGTTATATTGCCCCTGTATTATTCCTGTGTTCAGTAAAAACATATATATATAAATAAATAACCAAACAAATCTAAACGTAAAATTTGGGCGGACAGGACAAATGAATGGAATGTTACATAGTGCCGCTTTAAGTATTAGACATTCAGATGAAATGTGTTTTACATGCAAACTATCACATTTTCAACAGAAATAGCCTATGATTAAATTGGTTAATTGGATCATGCCCAGAGACAGTAGTTACCACAAGTCTGCACCCAACATGATCAGGCAATCATCATCTGGGGGCCGCAAGGTGGCCTATTTGGTTAGGGCATCTGATTGGGGTACATTAGGACCCTGGTTCAAACCCCCCCTGCCCCGACTGCCAAGGTGGACAACTTAAAATGCAGACTTATGGACAACTTAGAATGCAGACTAATGACAACTTCAATGTCAATACTCCAAAATTTAAAGGCCACAAAAGTACAAATTGCGAGGTGGAATTAAGTGAAGATAAACATACGTGGAAAAGGTAGAGGGCTAATTTGGTGGGCAGATGAAAGAAGGATATGGCAGAAGTATAACATAATTGCAGACCACAAAAATAAATCAAGTCACATGGTGGCCACCAACGCCTCCCTAAATGACAAACTGAACTGCTTTATCACACACTTTGAGATTAAGGACTCTGAGCCACCAACAGGTGTGCTTAGGGATGGTGAGGGCTCTGTCCTGATGGTCACAACAATAGACATGCGCAAGTCATTCAGACTTGTTCACCTGCAAGTTAACTGGCCAAGATGGTATCTTCAGCCATGTCCTCAGAGCATGTGCAGTTCAGCTAGATCAGGAGTGTTCACTGGCATCTTCAACCTCTCACTTATGCATGCTGTTATTCCACTCTGCTTCAAGAAATCTACCATTATTCCAGTCCAAGGAAGAAAAGGTGATGGAGCTGAATGACTAGCATCTCGTACCACTCACTTGTGTCATCATGAAATGCTTCAAAAGACTAGTAGAGATCACATTATTTCCTCCCTTTGCAGTACGCTTGAGCCTTTTCAATTCACCTACCCAGACAGATCCAAGGATTATGCCATTTCCACAGAAAACGCACACCGCCCTTACTCACCTAGACAAAGGAAATGCATATGTGAGGATGCTGTTTATCGACTACAGCTCAGCCTTCAACATCACAGTGCCCTTCTATCCAGGGCAGCTGACAGGGAGGGACAACCGGGAATGTTGTCCTGGGCCCAGTCTTGAGGGGGGTCCCAACTTTTGATTTTGCAGAGTAAATATTTTTAGCGGTGGGCCCCAAATGTGGAGTTTGTCCCGGGCCCACAGATTCCTGACGGCAGCACTGCTCCTATCTCATCACATAGTTCAAGGCTATAGGCCTACACCCCTACATTTGCTACTTAGTCCTGAACTTCCTGCCATACTGCCCTCAGGTGGTAAAAGTTGGTAACATCACCTGATCCACAACACAGGGGCCCCACAAGGTAGTGTACTCAGCCCATCCTGTACCTCACAACCATGTGGCCACACACAGCTCTAATTCCATTATCATGTTTGCTAGCGACACAACATTAGTAGGCCTAAACAACAACGATGAGTCAGCTTACAGAGAGAATAGTATGCTGACAGTGTGGTGCCAGATAAATAACCTCTCCCTTAAAAAACAAAGAACTGATTGTGGAATACAGGCTGATCAAGGCTGAGCGCACCCCCATCCACATCAATGGAGATGCTGTGGAGAGTCACAGACTTCAAGTTTCTCATGGTCCACATCTCAGAGAGACTGGTCACTACATTTGACCTTAGCAGTGAAGACAGCATGGCAACAACTGTACGATCTCAGAAGGCTGAAGAAATTTGGCCTGTCACAGAGAGCTCTCATGCTGTTCTACCAAGACTCCATCGAGAGTATACTAGCAGGCTGCAAGACAGCCTGTTATGGCACCTGAAAAGTGTCTGAATACATCACTCTTCAAAGGGTGATACGTTCAGCCGAAAATGCCACAGGGTCCACATTGTGTCCTACCAAATGCACCTTGAAGACTCAACGCTGACAGGGGTTAATCAAATCATACAGCTGAGTTTATTTCATGTGCTTGTCATACCTTACAGGCTTCTCTATCTTGCTATTGTTAGTAAAAGCCCCCGAGAACAAAGGAGACCAAGCCTCATAAGCATTCTCTGGTGGGAGCCTTAAAGATCCTGCTCTGTCAGCCTGATTAAACATATATCTTCCTGGAAGACACCTAAGAGAGAAGTCTGCCCCCCTTTACAGAATACAGTCACCATTAACACATGTTTGAGACAAAAAGACCCAAATCTTATCAGTTGTTCAATAGAAAGAACACTCAATAGAATCTCAGTACAAGTACAACAGACATTTCATTACATGATTAAATCATATTTTTCCACAACCTACCACATCAGATGTCGCAGGAAAGCCAGAAAGTTCATAAATGATGCCAGCCATCCGAGCCATGGCCCGCTTTAGCCACTCAGGTCTACTAGATGCTGTCAATACAAGAGCACCCTGTCAAAAACAACCATACTGAGTAATAGTTCCTTTCCCAAGACCATCATGATGCTAAATTACCTTCATTAACCCCCCTCCACACAATATCATTCTGTTGTGTAACAATTTTATATGTATGGACCTGTATATAGTAGGCTCAATATCTTTATATAGTATTGTTTCCTTTCATACATTGTGTTGTATTTTTTGCAGCTTTAAATTCCATGCATGGCATCATGGTATGAGATTTTCATTGTACATCTGTGTACTGTATGCTTGTGACAGAAAACTAGACTTAAATAAATTAACCAGCTAACCTGAAAGGTTGGCTAGCCTAATCCATATAAAGGGAGCTGACAGTCATTAAATTAATCCCGTTAGATGTTGCAACTGCGTTGTTAGCAGAAAACACCTTGCCCTTTCGCTATGCAGAATTTTAGGAATGAAGATTAACAAGATTTAACAAGGAACAAAAGCTTTACCCCATTAAACATGTTAACCATTTAAAACCTATTTTCATTCACAATGAAAACCTGGCTCACGGCATAGCATTTGCACCACAACACTCAATTACACTAAAATACAATAACATCCTTATGTATAGTCGAGTATGGCAGGTATTTCTGTGATAAAGTTTGAGTAACGAGTTAATGTCAATCAATACGCTTTGGAAAACATTTTAACATTTAAGTAATTTAGCAAATGCTGTTATGAGCAACTTTAGCACAATTAGGGCTCAAGGGCATTTTCACCTCCTGAATTAGAACCAACAGTTGTTGGGTTACTTTTCAAAAGCTTTACTTCCCTTACTTGATGGACAACCTAAAGACTCAGTCAGAGCAACGTGGTTCAACAAACAGAAAATATAGATATTTTTATAGTGTATGTGTTGCTATGGCATGTGCTTGTGTAATACGTGCTTTACAATAGTGTTTGTAAATTGTTACAAATATTTTTTCAATAAATCCGATTATATTTATTAACTGTGACAAAATAGAAGAAAAACAACATTACAACCATGCATACTATATTATGGGCTATAAAACTATGTAAAATAGGCTTTTATTATGTAAGGCTTTATTGAAAGGGTTAAATAAAACATTCACAGTAAAAATGTTAAACCAAATGAACCATATGTTAAGTGTTCCGAATTTCCAATATATTTTAGATTTCATACGAACCCCGATAGCCACCTGTGCACTCAAATTAAATTGTGTTAAGGTATCAATTAAGCAGTGACATAAACGACAATCCATATAGGCAAGTTACAGCAAATAGGAAAATATGTGAATTCCATCTCATTACAATGCACGCTCCGGGAAACAATAATCGCTGATTTAAGTCCTTGCGACCGGTGCAGAGGTATTAATTGGTATAAAATAGTGATGAAATGTCCTTCTTTATAGTGACCTCCGTTTGTTGCGTAGTGGGAGATAACACAACGTAACAAAAATAATGGATAGGCAATGTCTCGCATGCAGCTGCAGTGGTTCATGTGGACCGGGGCAAGTCCGCACTCTGATTTCAATTGCCTACAGCGCAAGCCAGGTAGAGTGGTAACTGGCGAGAGAGGCTACTTGAAGTGGCTGTTAGGGCTATTGCAAGCAATTAACCACAATCAGCGTACAGCTTAAGACCTGTTCCCAACAATGGGCCTAGCGCATACTGTTCCCCGGGTGAACGCTCAAGTGTGTGCAGCTGCGATGCTCCGATTCAGTCCCAACAGAGCATCTGTATACTGTAGCCTATAGACTACCTCTTGCTCTGCAATTATCAACTCATTTCAGTTTTAACTATGAAAAACATTATATTATCCGCTGTTTTGGTGGTCGAGTCATGCTTGTTAAAACTGTCGTCAATTTTTGGGGTGTGATTTATGGGTGGTTGAAGTACCACTAAGAAGTTATTTTCTCCTAATGGTTACTTTGATTGGGCAGATATGTAGGGATAAATGGCACTTCAGTTAAATGTGTCAATTTTAAATGCTTATCGACAGAATATGGGTGCATTTTCTGGCTTCCTTAATTACATGTTAATATTTTCACATATGAACTATAGGCCTTTTCATTATTTCATCGTTTTTAAATACTTATCGAGAGAATATGAGTGAATTTTCTGTGTTCTCTAATTAAATGTACATGCATGATTTCACCATTTTGGTTGTAAGACGATTTTTTTAAGTTTAAAGGTTTATTGCTTCATTCGGACGTTTATGGCTTTTTTATTATATCACAACATATATTTATTTTCCCACAGAAGGCCATGAACATGAGTGGATTGTACGCACTTGTCGAAAGAGCTGGGACGAGATCGTTGGACATTCACACGACAACTAGATGGCATTCAACATAGCGGGTCTGAGCAACCAAAAAATAAATGGCAGCAAATTCCTTGGTGTATAGGTCTATCTTTTGTAAAACATGCTTATGAAATATATAAAAAATGTACATTACCAAACAAAAAAAAGTGTATAGCCCACTCACTCATATTTCTACTAAAATTAAATATGAGCCTAAATTATGCTAATTAATCACACATTTGTAAAACAGAAAGAGAAACTGGATACATGTAAAGTAATTTGTTTACTTTTACATTTTAGTATTTTAATTTCCCTGCTCTTCACTTTGTGCATAGTGCAGAAATGACTTTGATACCAGTCCAGGCAAACGTAATCAGTGTCAGATTGTTCTCTCAAGTGTAGTCAAGTAGCCTCTGCAGGTAGCAGACACATCATGCAAATCAACACGAACGATTATTTCCTGTTATAAAAGCATTATATCCACCATTATGTAAAGTAGGGAATAGTCTTTTCTCCAGTCAATGCCTTTTAGTGTTAATATCTGGCTGCAGCCGGGTAATTGTATTATCTAATGTTATTTTGCTAGACATGTTTTTTAAGGTGGCAGTGTTTTTGCACAGACAGACAACCATATATTAGAAAATGAAATTATATGTCTGTCTCAGCTAGAACTTTGAAATAAGACCCAGGGTATGAGATCGATGTCATGATGCAGTCTGACAGTGACTTCCTGCCTGTGAAGGCCCTCGTTGGGTCTCGCAGGAGGAATTAGCGGCACAGCGCTCGAGAAGAGGAGTCATCACTGCAAACACTGACCCATGAAGTGCCTGCCAGTTCAGCCATCGGTCTCTGATTGTTTCCTGCCCTGTGCTGGTCACACACACCAACACACACATTTACACACAGGCATGCAGACACGTACACTGACACACAGTACACATACATAGTCTCTGCACACACACTTTCACACATGTGTGCGGATGGAAAACGCACATCAGTATAAGTCAAAGACAGGAGCTTATAAAATGGAAAATTGCAGAGGCCCATTGCAATCTAACCATGCAGGATCCCTCTATTTAAATGTCCAGTTTGGCAGGAGAACGTTTTTGAGGACATCCGCTCATATAGACTGTTAAAGGACATGCTTGAGCTTCTTGCCTGAAATAGTTGTGGTCTAATTTCAATCATAAACAATTGTTCTCTTTTGGAGGCCATTTTATTGCGTTTACTACATTAAACATGTATGTGATGCACAGTCAATCAAATAAGCCTGTTGACTTTGATTTATTTTTAATAAAACAACCATAGTGACAATTTCCAAGGAAAAAAAGTGCTTACAGGCTATTGTCTCAATAAATACAAGAACGTTGCGGTCTTGTCTCCGTTAGTCCATTGGTAAACACAGGCTCGTATTCCTCACTGACTCCACTCCACAGCCAAGACACAGTTACATTTTCACACAAGCTCTCCTCTCCTCTGTCAGTTTGCCAGTCAGCTTGGCCAGCCACAGACATCTACATATATACACATCAAAATCCCCCAGTTCGCTAAATTGTCATTGTACCACATCATTTCACCCCATAGCATTAAAGCACACGGGTTGGACAATTGTAGAAGACGAAAACAAAACATTGAACTTACATGGAACCTGCACCAACATAAATTAAAATTACGGACAATACGCCCGGTTTAAAAATGGTTTTACATCTAATGCATGACATGTACTGTTTTTCAATTTGTCTTTACAACTGGAGGAAGATAATCAGTTGATTAGACCTCCCTCTCTTTCTCTCATACCTCATGTTATCATTAAACATTTAACAAATGTATATCAATGTCAAAAGGCTGTTACACTACATTCACATTTTTGTCAACTATAATTTGGATCTTGAAAATTATGTGTAAATATCACAACAATAAATGTGTATATACAGTATCATGATTTTATAATTTTGTAAAGCAAACTAGTCACCCCAAAATGTCCCATTTTCATATTTTCACTTTTACAATTTAAACAATCATACTAAACCTAATTTATTTCTTTGTCTGTAAATTTTTGTGGTTTACATTAGCTGCCTGAAAATTGTTCACAATTCAAAACAACCATATCCTGGAAATTCAGTTTGCTTTGATAAGGCACACAGTTTAGCTTGATTTGAGGCTGATATCCTTTACGGAATGAGGTCCATCACTGTGTAATGAAAAGTGGGTTACCTCATGATTTAAAACAATACCAAAATGAGCACTGTGAATTTAAAGTTCAGATTCTTTTTTTTTACTTCTTAGCAGATTCCACATCCGAACGGTGAGTAATTTGACATTCTTCATGGTATCATCCTTGAGAGAAAAAGAGGGAGGTGTCTTACCTCGGTTTTCTTTGCATGCCCAGCCCACAAAACCCAATCCCATTTTTTTCACCTCTTCAGAAATCTGACAGCATACATGTTCCTGATAGCCAGCTCATAGTTCCCCCATTACAGAATGCAGTGTCCTTTTGGTCCCGACCTGCACAGAGAGCTCGTGGTCTGGTTGAATTTTTGTTGACTGTAAATAGGTTCCAGTAATTAAAAGGATGGGCTCACATCCTCTTTGATGAAAATAGTCATACTGGCTGTAAGTAAGATAGATCATCATAATCCTGTTCATAGAAGGAAGAGCAGAGTTGAGCATAGTAGGAAGTCTTTTTCTTTCTCTCTCTGTTCGGAGTGGTCAAACATCTCAAATCTTGACCTTCTTATTAAGTCGTCACGTCTGACCTCTAGGGTCGGCTCGGTGGACGGAGGTCACTTATGCAGGTCGAGGGTAGAAGCCAGGGTGTGGCGGTGGCAGTGTCCATTATTTAGCGGCTGAGGGGTAGCTGGGGCAGCGACATGGCTTGATGGGGGTTCAGGTTCTGTGTCGTCAGAACGGAGAATGGGTGGCCTGGAATAAAAGAGGATAGGGACACGCGTAATGTTAGAACCCATTAAATTGATGGAACACAATCCAGCACATTATAAATGTCACTAAGCAATAAGACAAACACGTTTAAATGTCAGATAATTTGTTAGTTCTCAAATTAGTCAGATTCCCCATGTGTTTACATTTTAGTCATTTAGCAGACACTCTTCTACAGAGTAACTTCCAGTGAGTGCATACATTTAAGAGAAACTAGGTGAAACCTATTGTCAAGAAGTAATTCTACACCTTATAAAACAGTTTAAAGTAGTTTAGAATGTTATAACTATGCAGAGAGTGTAGAATGAAGTAATCTCAGACACTGAGGCCTGTTGCTTATCTGTTATTGTAAGGCCTAAGGATGAGTCAGCACTTTTCTCCTACAGAGAGGACAGTCAAGACCATCATCATGGCGGTGCATGATTACAGAGAGCAGATAGCTTACAGACAGAGGATAGCTTATAGCTCTTTTATCTATTTTATATTAGACTGTGATATTATCCCAGATATATTATATATACAATATTTGTGTTTATCCCATACAGGCTAGCAGATCAGTTGTGCTCCTTGAAGCAAGGCGCTGTCTATGGTGCCTACTTAAATTATGTGATCCAAGGTCACAATTCTGATAAGATCTAGAAGATGACCTAATCTAGGAGACCTGCTGACCTGTCACCTGCTCTTGTGAGTCACGGGTCTGATGAGATAAGGGTCTTCTATATGGGAAGTTGCTAGATGTTCAGTCCCTATGTCCCTAAGGCCAATTTCCTTGGCACTTTCTTTGCAACCTGTACTGATGTAGTGAAGCCTGTCCTTTACCAGGGAGGTGCCTAATAAATACTAGAGAACAAGCAACTGCTGCCTGCCTCAAAGAAGTATTCCATCAATTTAACTATCCTCTACAGCGTCATAACAAATGACAAGTAAACTTCATTTTATTAGTCTTAATGTTTTTATCATTCCTTACATATTTTCCCAGAGAGGACACTTGAATGGGCGGAGCAAACATTATAGGTCTTTGTGAGGATGTGATAAAGATGTAGTAAAGAGACTAACCAATGTAACACTCACTCTCGATGTATCCGTGCAACGCCACCATGCGTGCTCGCTCTGGACTGCCAAAAGGGGAGTAATGCAGGTCGTCGGGCAGTGATGGAGGCATCCGGGACTGTGGATGGCCTTGTGGGGGTCCGCTGTGCTGGGGGGTATGCTTTTTGTGTCTTGCTCTGCAGTTTTGAAACCAAACCTATGAAAATTCAATGTTACCAGCTGTCATATATAAATAGCTATATTCTCATTGGTATATTGTCACTGTCTTTATAGGAACATTAGTTTATATTAACCATTTACTGCAGCATTTTTTTTACAATGCAGTTTTGAGTATAATGGCTTTAGAATAAAAGCCGCTAGAAATGCTTTGAGACAGAGCGAACCAATTGAGACTCACCTGTATGACTCTTCGACTCAGACCCGTCATGTCTGCCAGTTTCTGCAGGGTTTGTGCATCTGGGTTGTTGTCCTGGGCAAACTGAGCCTGCATCACCTAGAAGGGCATGGGCGTTTACATGTGTGTGCTTTTGGAAATCAACCTGTGTAGGGTGTTTTTTATTTAACATTAGTTTTTCATTCAGCTATAGAAAAAAATGGATGAGTCCATTAAAATGTAATAATCCTCAAAACACAGCCAGCATTTAAAGCAAATGAGCGGCTCATTGTAATGTCAAAGTGAAATCAGGATGATTCATTAGAAACAGAAAAGAGGTGATTTGAAGCATGCGCAAACACCTGCAACTGTTCGGCGGTGAAGGAGGTGCGTGCTCTTTTGGCAGGCTTTGGTTGGCTGTCCTGCTCTGATGGAACCGCCCCCTCCAGGGTTATGCCACTGCCTGAGACAATGGATGGAGAGAGACAGGGAATTATAAAAAGTCATATTTATAAGCATTTATAATAGTGGCCATGGTTGCCATTACCAGAGGTTTATGAAGGGAGCTACATCTAACAACTTAGCTCTGACACAACATTTTATTTTAATGGAAATTCACTACTGTCCGCTACAGAAAAAGCAATTGTCTATTGAATGTGTTAGAATTATGGAAATTGCAATGGGGTAAAAAAAATTATTATGGATAGTGCTATCTCAGACATAAACATTTATGTAAAACATTCAGATTTAGTTTCTAAAAATTAACCCAAACCCTAACCTTATGGTTGGAATTAATGCTTAAAATGTCAAATGCAGTGTGACAGCTAACATACAGAAAATACTCCTTAATAAAAGCATGAAGAGAAACACATTCTTTAACTTAAAGGGAATTATAATTCATTCATTATAACGGTCAACCTACAATCAATCTTTGCTGGAGAGATTTTTTTTAGGAACTTTCCCTTTTCATCAACTAGAGAATGTTCAAAAGAAACAATTCCAAATTAGTGAATAGGTTCTAGAGAGACCATTGACCTACCGCTCTCGGCAGCCCGTTTGAGGTTCTCCACCATGGTGTCATAGTGGATTCTGCACAGCACCTTTTCTTCCACGAGCCCAAACTCCTCCCCTGTGGACAGCTGCCTCTTGCAGGAAAAGCAAGCAAAGCACGCCAGGTGGTAGGCGTTGCCCCGGGCTCTGCGCACCCAGTCGCTGGCGTAAATCTGGCGGCCACAGCGAGCACACTTTGTACCGAACCTACTGTGAAACAGACAGAGAGAAGGAGAAAGAGAAAAGCTGTGACATCAATACTTTGCTAAACACTCAAACTGAAACAAAACTGACAAAGACAAAACACAAACCTGTTATTATGTCAACTTGATGTGCAAAAAATTGCAGTTCTACGGCAGTTTAGCTGAATTCAACTAGGAAATTGAATGAATCTACAAGGACGCAGTGTGAAATGCAACATTTTTGATATTTTGACAGCGTAGATATTTAATACATCTGTTATCCCTCTCCAGTGATTTGTAAATTAATTAAGTCCTCTGTATATAAACTGTTCAAATGATCAGCAGTCGAAATGGTTCTACTCTTGTTCCACACTGGGCCGCTCAACTCTCCTGGGGGCACTAACTTTACTGAGTTCAAGCAGAGCCTGAATTAAAGATAGCCTCAGAATGGTCGCGGCTCCAAGCCAGCTCCCAATGCAAACAAACCAACACCCGCAATTCCACTGCTGACGTGTTAATTTCTGACATACAGTCTCCAGCCATGGATAAGAGGTGGTTTTACATGCGGTGTGTGTGTGAGTGTGTATGTGTTTGTGTGTCATCACTCTATCACTTCTCTGACAGTAACAGATTGCATGGTGAGGTCAAAGACAGCTCATATTCAAACCACCTGATTTAATGTTCAGATCAAGTTGTGGTTAAGAAAGAGGACATGCATTTTTTTTAGTATAGCCTATTCTTTGAATCAGAACATTTTTTGTCATTATTGTCCGACCTGGTTTTTGATCAGTTTACATTTAACATTGGATGGAAGAGAGTTTTTTCATTTAGAATTCTAATATGTTGTTTATTGGCATGGTGAACATTTTGCCAAAAATAAATGTTCCTTTCAAGTGCTGCCATAATCTTTTTTAAGACACAGCAGTAGGAAGCACAGGCTAGAGAACCAGGTATGTAAAGGGAAACAGAGAGGAAGGGCACTGAGAGTCGTGGCTCGAATCTCCGTCGCCAGGGGAAATGCGTGCCATGTGTTTTGAAACGTACAATAATTTTTTATATATTAATAACAATTTAATGTTTTACATCAATATTTTATCTTTAACATCAGTAATGTTAAAGCTCTTCCACACAGAATCTTCCTATGAAACTGTATATCTGTGCTAAAGTTGGTGTAGTGGCCTAAACTCCTAACTCTTGAGCATGCATGTCTCCTAGTGACGTGGGGTTAGAGCCCTGGCTCAGCTGACTGCACAGCAAAGTGTCTAATTTTGATTTTCCAGTGTTAACTGAAGTGTTCAATTAACAATTGTGGTGTTAAATCAACACACACTTGTGTAACAGAACCCCAGTGTTGTTGTTAAAAAACAGTCAGTGTTACTTTAACACTCCCAAGTGTTAGGCAAAACAATCACAATTTCCTAGAATGCTTTGCTGCACGTACATTTTTCAGAATTGTTTGTTTTAATATATTTTCTGCTTTGTGCATGCATTAATTGATGACCTGTTAAAATAATAATAACAATTGTTACTTTTCAAACCTAATACAAACTCCAAGTGGTATTATTGATTGCAACCATTACTGAGATTAGTGTTCCTCTTGATGTAGGTTAGCTAGTCTTGTTCAGGTTGTAAGTATTTCACCATTGCAGTTCTACTTAATGCAGGTTTTGGGTGATAAAATATTTCAACTGTGGTACAAGAGCTGTAAAAACACTCAAAGTTGGTATTTGTCAAACTTACTTAAGAAGCCATTTTGAGAAATATGTAAATGAGAAATTAATACTCCTAGTGAAAGGGAATAACACAACTTAGTGTTAAAAATACACTCTCAATTGTCAAAAATAAACCACTGTGAGTGTCAGATTTAACACTGTTAACAGGTTAAAATATTAAAACTATCGAAGGTGAGTTTTTTTTGCTGTGGACATTGTGCATTTTTGCTGTCTCTACCCTTCTTCTCTGCCTCCCCCTACCTGTCTAATTGGCTTCTGCTTCCTCCTGTAATGTCAATAAAAATATATAAAAAATACCCCCCCAAAAAAAACATATTTAATGAGCGGTATGTGACAAACTTAAAGACAACCAACAACGTATTACATTTAGGCTGCGTTGATTTCTGATCTACTGCAAATCAGATTGGTCAAGATGCCAATTACTGATAAAACAAAGATCGACACTAGACTGGCTGTGTAAATGCAGCCAGTGTTATGACTGCCTGGCTGGCCGGAACGAAATGTGTCATACCATAAGACTGGTTATTCAGAGATCAGGTGTTCGTTTATTTAAACAGGACTTGTCCACCCAGTTTTATCAGTGTTTCAGGGGCTAAAGCAGATGGGCCGAGAAGGGCTGTACTAATCATATGCAGGTGACCTCTGACCTGACCTTGTGTGTACCCATGCATGTCAGACTGAAATCAGTCTACTACATATAAACTGTGTCTACAAAAATGATAATGTCTTAAATATGGTAACACCATCTTATATAGGCGAGTGAAGGGTAATAGGAAAAGTATTGGACATATAGCTGTAATCACCAATCACACTGGACCAGGCAGGAAGCGGCAAGCTGATT
>JACXGM010013895.1:0-13734 GCA_016801145.1 Umbra pygmaea | reverse complement strand
AACAAATGGTTAATGAACAAACACAATTCACAAATACTAATACCACTAACACACTAAATAGGCCTATCACTCACACAAACGCTAAAGCTCTCTCACTCACAACAACACTACAAATCACAGACCATTAAACAAACCAGCAGCACAACTGCCTACCAAACCAAAGTGAGAGCAAAACTCAAGAGTGGCCTCAACCACTACAAAATACCGACCAAGTGAGCAGTAACCTCACACACAAACCAAACCTGACACAGGCAGCAAGAGAGAGAGGGTATGTATGTAAAATGGCAGGTTTTATACTGAGGGGAAGGTATGATGGGTAATGGTGATTGCTGAAACCAGGTGTATGGGATAACGGAGTGGAGGAGCCAGGGATAAGTGATGAGTGAGTGATTGTAAAGTTTCTCCACCTGTGGGGACACACAAACCGAACAGAGACAAACACACAGAAAACAAGGCAGAAAAATAGCAGACAGACACTAACCAAAACCCAAGGTACACATTTTATTATATGTAGACTGGGGGACGTAACATCTCCCATCTTCACAAATTGTTGTCTGTCTTTTAAATAACTTCTTAACCAATTCAGCACTAACCCCCTAATCCTAAGCCGTTCCAATTTATTGATTAATATGTCATATCTTTGAATTATTATTGCTTTATCTTGGCCAGGATGCAGTTGCATACATACTGTATAACAAAGCACTGGATCTGGGTCTGAACACCTCCATATGCAACTGGCCATGACATTCCTGACTGACTGCCCTCAGTTGGTGAAGTTTGGAAACTTTATCTCATCCTCAATGATTCACAACATGGGGGCTCCACAAGGGTGTGTCCTCAGCCCCTGCGGTTCCCCCATGGCTGTTTAGCCACAAACAGCTCCAACTCCATCACCAAGTTGGCTGACGACATGACAGTAGTATGCCTATCATCTTTCACATATGCTACAAAGTATACCTTGTAAAATATTTATCATCCTGCAAGTGTCAGTTGAATTAGTTTTTGTTGGATTTTTTTATAAAGTAAAATAATAATCAAAACTCAAATATGTTGCAGTGGTTATCTCTAGAAGTAAAAGATGGCTAGTGTCTCCATGATCAGCTGACCTTAAGTAATTTACCAGGGCAGTCTCTGAATGGGAAGTTAGTATATGAAGATTGTTGAGGCAGTTCTGCAGCTGTATTAATAACACACGTTCTAGGACCATAGAGCCCGTTTGTAAATTGGTTCATAATTGATTTGGTTGCTGTGGTCCAGCCCAAGTTTTTCAAGGTCAGAGCAATTTAAGTAATTTTCAAGCAATTAGTCACAGACATTAATGGTTTTGGTTGCAGTTGAACATAAAAGTGGGAAGACGGATTTCATAATTGTTGTTGGAATAGTGTCTGAATTGCAGCCTGTCGACTTGATAATGATTTTCAATTTCAAAGACAAATATTGGAGTAACAAATATGTATTTAGTGAAAATGGAGGCTCAATATGAAGTAGATCCTAAACAAGTGGTAGATTCAACAGTTTACAGTAGTTATTTAATTTGTTTATTTGTCACAGAAATGCAGATGTAATTGCATGTACAGTGAAACTTTTGTGCCAGAGCTCAAAGCAGTGTGGTTAGTAAAAAAGAAGCAAAACACAATGTATAATATAAACAATACTATATATAAAGATACATTGTATGCAAAGGATTGGGCAGCCATGGACATTTTGTTTTACAATGAATCTGTCTGAACAGAAGTTGACTGGATTTCTACTGTACAATATATATCCAGGCAGCTTTTGGACTAGGTTGGAGGAAGGGATTGGCGTGGTTGGGTGGGGGATTGTGTGTTGGTGGGCTCGGGGTGAGGGGCGGGCTCTGATTTGAGTGTTTACGGTTGCATGCAAAATGTGGGCATCCCTGGAGAAGAAAATATGCTATAATGGGGTCAGGGTTAGGGTCTTTATGTGAACTGAAATGAGCTGACCTCTACATGGTACAAAGTGATACATGACACACTTCTGCATGTGTTTATAACTTATTGTTGGAAATTAGCTAGCACAATTTGTTGATATTTAGTTATTCCTTACACTCTCACAATATTACCACGTCCACTGGCTGCCACACAAGCCCAAGCATGATGTATCCTCCTCGTGCTAAACAGTTGGCAAGGTGTACATTTTTTTAAATATAGCTTCTTTGGTTCTGGACAAATGGTTTGGTTGTGGTTCAGTTTTAATGTCATTAATCCAAAGCACATTGTTGCAAAATAGTTCTGGCATGTCAATGTATTCTTTTGCATACTTTATATGCTGAGGTTTGTGAGCTTTTAGAAAAGGCTAAAAGCTTTTACTCTCTGATGCAGACCTTTGCTATAAAATTGTACGCTGTACTGTGGACTGGTGAACAAATAAGCAAGTCTTAGCTAAACTGTTCTTAATGTCATCTGTAGTGATCTGTGGGTTCTGTTGTGCAGATATGATCAGTTTTTGCGCAAGTGTGAATTTTTTTCTTGGTCTTCCAGATCTTGCTTTGACATGTAATTATTCCATTTAACTGTTATGTTTAAATTGGCAGCTGGATTCACTGAGTTTTTATAGATTCATCCTGTTTTGTGAAACTTAATTATCTTTGTTTTAATGTCCTGAGACATCTGCTTAAAGGAGCCCATGGTCGATGAAACCAGGATGAACAACCATCACAGTCAGACAGATTAGGTATGAGAAAAAATACATAGTACGTGGTTACAGAGAAATAATATTTGACACACGTGAACAAATGCATGCACACACGCTTGAAAAAACATTGTCTACCTTCTACTTGTAAAAATATTTTTTACCTGATCTGGGTTAATTTGCAGTGTACAGAGGAGCTAATAATGTCTAGTCCTGAATCTAGGCTTTGCATTTGAAGTCTGTTTCTTTAGTCTGACAACATAAGGACCAAATAAACTTACAGCATGTTATGTTGGCCATCATAATAGATATAGTTAAAATATTAAGCATGTGCAAATCAACGGTTTGGTATATTGAAAAGCAAATAGAAAGTACCGTTGAGGTCAGCAATTAAAATTACCCTGGTATACAGACACAGCCATACAGGGAGACTCTAAACAGCTGTGCACAGGACATATGGGGAGGTGGGAGATTGGTAGATCAAGATTACCAAATGAGCCAATGACTATCGCTCTGCCGATTTCTGGCAGTAGCTTTGGAGCCTCTAAATGTGACTGACCCTTAACCCACCTGAAGCCCCACCACTATGTTCACTCTCCCTCACTCTCAGCCTCTCCTTATGAGTGAAAACTGTTGATAAATTTGATAAAATAAACAGTCTTGATTAATCAGTCAGTTAGTTGATTTCTATGGTGGGGAAGAATAATTATGAAAAATATTATGTTTGATGTGTAAAACTATAAGCCTATGTCAACAATAACAGCCCAATTTTAACAAAAAGCTTAAACAACTTCCAGATTCTTTCTAGTTGATCACTAACCTCCATCAGTTTCTTTCTTTCATTCTTGACTTATATTGTTAATAACCTCAAATTTACAATAACTCAAGGTTTAATGAATGATCAATCCATTCATATTTTCTATCTGAACTGTTAAAATATTTTATACCTGACTGACCTTTGGCCGAGCTGCTAGCATCACCACTTTTGAAGAACTTTATTACATCCATAGCTCCAGGTTTAGGAATTAACAATAACAATGATACAATATCATTATGATCATCACTAATATTATGGTTTCACAAAAATGAACTATTTAGAAAACATCATCTATGGCTACTGTAATATTATTGTATTGTTTGAGATTTCAATAACGTCATTCATTTCTCTGCTACCATACACTCTTACTGCCAGTGGTGTTGCTTTACATCACAAACTGTAGGTTAGACCTAAAGTTAGCTAACATTATTTAAAGTTAGTTATCAAGTCGATAACGTTGTATGTTGATAGCTGGCTTATGAACTAATGAAAGAGTAATATTATGAATTTCTTTTTAAATTGTAAACAAATCGTGTTAATAATCTGACATAATTTACCAAAAACTCACATTGTATGAATTTATCTTTACTACAATCCTTTCAGAAACAACCACGGAATATGTCACTGTGTGTAACAACAGTATTTATTGAAACCACCAAGTGTAGGCTAAAATGTGTACTAGCATCTAATTACTGTAGTAACGTTAGAGCAGCAGCAGCCTCCCCCAGTTCCTAGCACCCGCCAATCGATTATATTGAATTGTCATTTGCAATTGCACAGATGACAAAAACGTGACAAATAGAAAAACATCAATGGATTTAAATTAATAATGCAAATTTTTGCGGGGGGGTTAAGGGGGTCTAAATCCCCCTTAACATAGGCCTAGCAATGCCACTTGTAGCCTACATATAGTCAGCGTAATGCTAAATCCCAAACGAGCCCCTCCATCCTCGGCCCATGTGCCCTTGTCACATGCGTGGCTCCACTAAGTGTCCCAAGCAAACATTTTCAAGGGTGTAGGGGCTAAATAGACCCTGCGATACCCTTTGCAAGCAAAGTGTGCACCCATGCAGCTGCCGCTAACCAAGGAAGTCAACTCCAATAATGCACAAGGTTAATTTTAAAAGTTTGACTGAAATGGCTTTTGATTTCAGTAATAATGACCTCCTAATGTTGCAAATTCAACAAATGACCATTTTCATTTCTTTACAACCTATGAAATTTTTTGAAAATCTGTTGTGCATAATAATTGGGACAGTGCATTTAGAGTGTTTTTTAAATTTAGAGTGTTTTTTAAATACTGTTTTCATTGGTCGGTTTGTTCAATGAAATTTGACTTATACCCTAATGGTTGATGACTTGAAAATCATACTGACTTTCATTTGCATCAACTATTTAGGAAAATCAGTGTACAATATAATTTGCACAAAGGTTTGGAATGCGGTTTACAAGATAATGTTGTGACCAAAAAGGCGATTAAGTGAGTTTTCACTTTCCAGCAGCATATGCAACATCATAAATACAAGTGCAAGTTTAATTTATTCGTCACATGCACAGTTGTAAGCCCTTCCTGAAACTCATGTGGATGGGCTGTAACCTGAAGCCGAAGGGAGAGAAAGAGGGAGAGAGGGAGGGGGAGATGGAGTGAGAGAGGAAAATAGGACACAAGAGAATAAGAGAGACAGGGGAGAAATTAAAAGAGGGAGGGAAGAAAAGAAAAAGGAGAGAGGAAAGGAAAGCAGCCGAGGGAGGGGGGAGAGAAAGATAGATGTCAAACCAGCTGAGCTCAGAACGTAAACAGAGCTCCAGACTGCAGCATGCTTTCTGTGGGACTGGGACTGCAGCTGGGGAAAACCCACCGGGTAACCCGTACGCTTCCTCACATTGGCACCCATCACTCCAGGAGGAACCCTAGCACTCTCCTGTTCATTACCGTCCTCATTCTCGTCTCCCTGGCCCAGGGCACAGCATTACCCAACGGTAAGAGCCCCGGCATTTCCACGCTGCTCTATCCTTCACAGTCGCTCCTCCCTCCCTCTCTTTATTTTTCTGCCCTCTTGAGTTCCTGTACATGTTCTTTGTTCTTTAATAGTCAACATCAGCACTCTCTGTCTTGTCTTAATACCTACTTTTCTTTTAAATTCATGACAGAAATGAAGAGTGGGAATAAAGTTCTTAGGTGGTTTGTTTTAAATAACCTGATGTGAGATCCTGAATTATTATGTCAACATTTTGGCATTTTCCACTTGTTGTTGTTTTCCACATCGTACAACTTCTGACATTTGCTGAGAACTTTCTATAATTTTATTGTAATGTATCATCTCTTATCTGAGACATTGCATGTTCCGTATCCCGAACAAAGCCAAAACATTCCTTGTGAATAGGTGGAGCCATACTGAGCACACATCATTCTGTTGAAAGTTTGGCAGGCTCTATCTATTTACAGAATGTTGGGACTGAGGATTGCTCAGAAGTATATATCCATAAGGTCTTAGGAGTTGTATTAGAGTGAATGATGCTGATGTGTTGACAGTACCAACCCTCACAGATGGCTCAATGGTTAGGCAGTCAGACATCGCTGGTTCAATTCCCAACAGTGCCAAATGTCACTGTGTCCATGAGCAACACTTTACTCTTAGGTTGCTCCAGGGCGATGTCCCTGTATTCACTGTAAAGTATGTCGCCCTGGATAAGAGTGTCAGCTAAATGACTCAAATGTAAATCTCAGCTCTGACCATTTCTATGTCCTCACTGTCGGAAACTTCAGGAGTTAAATACAGAAATGACTCACACCTTTAAAACGTCAGCTTTTTTATTTTACAAGACTGAAAACAACTGTTGAAGGTCCATCCCTTCATGACAGGTTTGCCAAATAATTGCTTTCTAGGTACTTAACAATAAACAGCAGTTGGAGCAGTGACCTTAATTAGCACTAGTTATAGTATAGCAGGCACCATTAAGTCACGTTATAATTGTTATGCAATCCATGGATGTAGAGGGACATAGAAAAAAACATTTAAAAAACAATCCAATTGTGCCAAGAGGCAAGGCTTTGGTTTTGATTGTTTTTTTTTAGAGTCAAAGTTCTTGGAGTACTTGGGTTGAGGCCAGTATGAGAGGAAAAGAGACAGAATGAAGGGAGCCTGGTATTCCTAGACAATTCATACGATCTAGTTATTAAATTGTGTCTCTTCACAGCATATTTGGATATCACTGAGTGGTTGGTTTAGTCTAATGGGTAGTTTCCAGTAGGAAATGGAAAGCAAAAGTCTCTTGCAAGTGGAGTGAGATGAACTGGACAAAGACAAAAAGGGAACAGTCAAAAAAATGTAATAAGGGTGGAGGCACAAACTGTTTAATGACAGTGAGAGATGGGTGAGAGGACAGATTGGAGCTGGGAGAATATTACTGAGAATAACATAGGAATATTTTTTTAAATAGAACGTTTGGAAAGTAGACTTAAATTGTCTGAAGGAGCTCGTCCAAGTCTGAGGCCAAATTTATAAACAAGTGTGCATATCTCAAGCTCCTGTTTGACATTGAGTTCAGAAGGCATTTGTCATGATTAAAGTCAAGAATATGACCAAAAGTTTTGAAAATGTCACAAATAATAATTTTCACAAAGTCTGCTGCCGCAGTGTTGATGATGGCAATTTTCATTACTGCAGAATGTCATAAAGAGTGATTAGATTAATTGCAATGAATTGCAAAGTCCCTCTTAGCCATGAAAATGAATTTAATCCCCCAAAAACATTTCCACTGCATTTCAGCCCTACCAAAAAGGACCAACTGCCATCATGTCAGTGATTGTCTCGTTAACACAGGTGAGAGTGTTGAAGAGGACAAGGCTGTAGATCACTCTGTCATGCATGATTGAGTTAGAATAACAGACTGAAAGCTTTTAAAGGAGGGTAGTGCTTGAAATTATTGTTATTTCTCAGTCAACCATGGTTACCAGCAAGAAAACACGTGCCGTCATCATTGCTTTGCACAAATAAGGCTTCACAGGCAGGGATATTGCACATAAATCAACCATTTATCGGATCATCAAGAACTTCAAGGAGAGAGGTTCAATTATTGTGAAAAAGGCTTCAGGGTGCCCAAGAAACACCAACAAGTGCCAGGAGCATCTCCTACAGTTGATTCAGCTGCAGGATCGGGGCACTACCAGTGCAGCGCTTGCTCAGGAATGGCAGCAGGCAGTTGTGAGCGCATCTGCATGCACAGTGAGGCAAAGACTTTTGGAGGAAGGCCTGGTGTCAAGAAGGGCAGCAAAGCAGCCACTTCTCTTCGGGAAAAACATCAATCACATTTTTGCCTAAGAACACATTCATGGATAAAGAATGGTACCAACACATCCTCCGAGAGCAACTTCTCCCAACCATCCAAGAATAGTTTGGATGTGGCCCAGAAGTTAATTGACAGCATGCCAGGGCGGATTGCAGAGGTCTTGAAAAAGAAGGGTCAACACTGCAAATATTGACTCTTTGCATAAACTTAATGTAATTGTCAATAAAAGCCTTTGACACTTATGGTCTGCTTGTAATTATACTCCAGTATACCTTAGTAACTACTGACAAAAAGATCTAAGAACACTGAAGCAACAAACTTTGTGGAGACCAATACTTGTGTTATTCTCAAAACATTTGACCACGACTGTACATACAACTACTGCATAATAAGGTATATACATACAACTACTGCAGAAATAAGGTATATACATACAACTACTGCATAATAAGGTATATACATACAACTACTGCATAATAAGGTATATACATTGTAGTGGTTGTTCATGAAGATGGGTTTGGGAATACAATAAATATGTGTACACAGAGCAACAGTACCAACAGAATACATCATCCCCACGTACACGCTAACCCCCAGGGGAGTTTCCTGTTCCATGGCCGCTAAATCGTTCAGGTCCTAAAATACCAGACAGCTGTTGCTCTGGGCAGCCAAGGAGAACTGATTCAGCATGAACACACACACACGCGCACATACTCTAACACAGATACACACACATATAATACAACTGAAGATTCTTTCCGTTTTCCATAGCTGGTGTCACAGCTACATCACTCTGCCGACAGGAACAGTTTATTTAGTAGCAGATGTAACGTGTCATCTTGTTGATAGGCAACGCATCCTGACAACTGCTTGTCAAACAGAGAAGACAAAAGTATTTGAAGCTGCCGAACAGCTCCTGAATCAAAGGACTTTGTGCGACATGTGGACATGTAGCCATTAACAGGCAGCGGCAGGGGAACATGAAGATATTTAATCGTTTAGGCAGAACTCTGCATAGGGATGATATAAGACACAAATACGACGTTAAACGGCTTCTCTGTAGAAAATGCTTTTGTGCTCACACTTGCTCATTGGCACACCCAAACTGAAAACACACATGCACAACATGGACTATTCAGGACTTTTCCCTCTGGCAGAAGGTTGAGGTCTATCAAGACCAAGAACTCTCGCCACAATAACAGTTTCTTCCCTACAGCAGCAGGCCTCATGAACATGCCCCTGAAACCAAACTGACTCTGCCCCCCCGTCCCACACACACAGCATATAACTATACAGATACTGTAAATATACTGGTCATATTCTACTCATATCCTGTACCCTGAAAGTTTAAAACTGTTTTACATTTTACTGTTGTTTACATTATACTGGTACATTACAGTATAATGCATACATTATATGGTTCATATACTGTAGATATACTGTATATGTATATATGTGTATATATATATATATATATATATATATATATATATATATATATATATATATATATATATATATATATATATATATATATATATATATATATATATATATATATATATCTCACACCTGTTCACATACTGTAGATATCCTGCATTTCCTGCACCTTAAAAGCTTAAAAACGGTTCACATTATACTGCTGTTTAAATTATACTGTACATTATATTATATATAACCTTTTTTTATCCAGGGAAGACAAACTGAGACCAAAGTCTTTTACATCGATACAACAAAATAAAATAGTATAAAAACAGAAGCCAAGTAACTAAAACAGACTAAAAATATAAAATCAATGGAGTTTACATTTTAAAAGAAACAATCAAAGGTAACAATAAAAAGGTAATGTAACAAACATTTAAATATGCTTAAGAATAACATTCCATGAATGTGCGCTGCAGAATGTGTAAATAACAACTGTTTTCAAATGCTAATACATTAGATAAGAGCCTTACTTTTAACATTGTGAACTGTCCTGTAAATAGTGCTCAGCTGTATTGACAGGCGTGACTGAAGTAAAATGTCAGACCCCTTACTGTTTACCAGTATGGTGCTCTTTTTAAAAGCACAGTTGAAGCCAAAATAGACAGAATAGTGTTTTTTCAGGAGACAGACTACACGCGGTGATATCTCAAAGCATTTAGATGTGAAATCAGAGATTAATGGATTGAACAGCAGTCAAGTGATTGCAAAAAGAGCAGTGTGTCTCCACAAATGTGAGCTTGGACCTTGGTCAACTGACATTTTATATAAAAAACTAAATAAGCTGCATATTATATATAAATGTGAGGGGTGTATTCACTTTAGTGAGATGCTGTATAATCTCACAAAAGTGAGTACACTCCTCACATTTTTGTAAATATTTTGTTATTAGTTTTCATGTGACAACACTGAAGAAGTGACACTGCTACAATGTAAAGTAGTGAGTGTTGCTGTCCCAAAAACTCAACACACAGCATTAAGGTCTAAAACGCTGGCAGCAAAAGTGAGTAAACAGCCAAGGGAAAATGTCCAAATTGGGCCCAAAGTGTCAATATTTTGGGTGGCCACCATTATCTTCCAGCACTGCGATAACCCACGTGGGCATGGAGTTCACCAGAGCTTCACAGGTTGCCGTTAGAGTCCTCACCGCGACATCATGGAGCAGGTGGATGTTAGAGATATTGCGCTTCTCCACCTTCTGTTTGAGGATGCCCCACAGATGCTCAATAGGGTTTAGGTCGGGAGATATGCTTGTCCAGTCCATCATCTTTACCCTCCGCTTCTTTACCAAGGCAGTGGTTGTCTTGGAGGTGAGTTTGGGGTTGTTATCATGTTGGAATACTGCCCTGCGTCCCAGTCTCTGAAGGGAGGGGATCATGATCTGCTTTAGTATGTTACAGTACATGTTGGCATTCATGGTTCCCTCAATGAACTGTAGCTCCCTGGTGATGGCAGCAGTCATGCAGGCCCAGACCATGACACTCCCACCACCATGCTTGACTGTAGGCAAGACACACTTGTCTGTAATCCTCACCTGGTTGCCGCCACACGCTTGACACCATATGAATCAAATACGTTTATCTTGGTCTCATCAGACCACAGGACATGGTTTCAGTAATCCATGTCCTTAGTCAGCTTGTCTTCAGCAAACTGTTTGCAGGCTTTCTTGTGCATCGTCTTTAGAAGAGGCTTCGTTCTGGGATGACAGCCATGCAGAACAATTTTATGACAGGCTGACCTCCCACCCCTTCAACCTCTGCAGCAATGCTGGAAGCACTCATACATTTATTTCCCAAAGACAACCACTGGATATGACACTGAGCATGTGCACTCAAATTCTTTAGTCGACCACGGCAAGGCTTGTTGAGTGGAACCTGTCCTGTTAAACCACTGTATGGTCTTGGCCAGAATGCTGCAGCTCAGTTTCAAGGTCTTGGCCATCTTCTTTTAGCCTGGGCCATCTTTATGTAGAGCAACAATTATTTTTTTCAGATCCTCAGAGAGTTCTGTGCCATGCCGGATGTTCGTCACAGTGGATGTGGCGTCATTTCTGGGGCGGGACTTCCTGTGTGACTAAGTAGAAGTGAGTCAGAACTTCTGGGGCTCAGAATTTCTGAGGCTTAACCTCAGTGGTGGGACAATTGTTATGACATGGTCGTTCTGGTGAAAAATGTATTTATTACAACTTTCATTTAGAGTTGTTTAATGTTTTACAATGGTAACATATACCTAGTGTTTTATGTTACGATAAGTGAGAAGTGTACTTCTAACAGCTGGGCTTTACAACATGAATACTGGTTGCTGTTTCGCAGCATTTATAATGTAGTACTGAACTAACAACTTCCCACAAATAAAATTTGGGGTAATAGTGTTCATAGTCTTTGAAGTGTAGTTTAGGGCAGGGGTTGTGTTTGGTGTTACAAACAGCAAATGCTGTGTCACATGGAGAGTACACTATGCATTAAAGCTTAAACCATTTATTTTGACATTGTGTCAAATGGGCAGTGCACTATGCAGTGAAGCGTAACCCATTTATTTTGACGTTGTGACATATGGGTGGTGAAAGTATGCATTAAAGCATAACACATTTATTTTGACATGGAAAAACAGAAGACAGCGGGACTCATTCTTTATTTTTATTAGCGGACAATAAAGAATAAATTATATTTGACATTTGACATGTCTTCATATCGGCCCATCACTGATGTTTAATGATTTAAATGAAAACATTTATAACATGGATTCAACCAACAACCTCAATCAAGATTTAGGCTTGGGCGAACCACAAGCCTGAATAATTGGTCTGTAATGGTTTATAGCCTGACTGGCTAGGATCGTCATGCAGAGCTATAATGCATTTTGGGGAAAAACATGACAAAAGATACAGTGAAATGTCATACATTCACTTTTCTAATACCACATGTAAAATGACGTTCACATTAACCCGTGTCTATTGTTTAAAAAGATAAATGGCAAATCCCCCACAAATCATTGCAGCATTTGCATGATTTGTTGAGAATGATTATAATACTGTTATTAGTTAATATTTTATTCAATTATCAGCTTTTAACTTGTCAGTTCTAAATAAATACAACAAATAATAATGTGAGTAAATTTTCCAACTACTTGGGGAAAACTAAGGGGAAGGGGTAAGTCAGAGAATTGGGATTCACCCTTAGAGTTAGGTAGGGCTGTAACAGAGAGGGCTGGAGTTCATATGAACTAAGAAACAGACTCCTTTGTATTCAACGTAAATGTGTTATTAATTATATATGCCGGTGCATATGTACTGTTGATTTATGTTAAATGGAATGTAATAATGAGTGTCATATTTGATGAAGGTCATGTTTGTTTGACTATCCTGTTGTTCTACTATTGTCTGGGATTTGTGAATCTGTTATGTATGTAGTGTGCAGTGTACATGTGTAGCTGGAGATCAGGCGTACGCTTTTTATAGTTAGTCATTAAGCATATATGCCATTAATGAAAATAGAGTCAGATATATTTGTTGTGCTGTCCTGTAGTTTTTGTTCAGTTGAGTATTGGCGTACGCTCTGTATCAGGTCATGTCTCTAATAGCATAGTATAGGTAATGATATACCGTTGTGCAATCTCGCTGCCACCTGCCATTACCTCATTGTTTGTACACATCCTGGACAACCATCATTAAACCCAACAAACCATCTACTACCTGCCTTTGGTCTCCCTCTCTCCACCACACCTTTGTGACAGTAACGGTACACGGGTACATAACCATACCGTACGGTACAGGGAGCTATTCGCCGGTTTGCACATGAACCCGGATACATAGAACATTAAATTATAAATAAATGTATTTTTAATACTTCTTCAAAACATCATATTAATATGAATATATATACACTCACCTAAAGGATTATTAGGAACACCATACTAATACTGTGTTTGACCCCCTTTCACCTTCAGAACTGCCTTAATTCTATGTGGCATTGATTCAACAAGGTGCTGAAAGCATTCTTTAGAAATATTGACCCATATTGATAGGATAGCATCTTGCAGTTGATGGAGATTTGTGGGATGCACATCCGTTCCACCACATCCCAAAGATGGTCTATTGGGTTGAAATCTGGTGACTGTGGGGGCCATTTTAGTACAGTGAACTCATTGTCATGTTCAAGAAACCAATTTGAAATGACTCGAGCTTTGTGACATGGTGCATTGTCCTGCTGGAAGTAGCCGTCAAAGGATGGGTACATGGTCAGAAATAAAGCACAAGTAGGCCGTGGCATTTAAACAATGCCCAATTGGCACTAAGGGGCCTAAAGTGTGCCAAGAAAACATCCCCCAAACCATTACACCACCACCACCAGCCTGCACAGTGGTAACAAGGCATGATGGATCCATGTTCTAATTCTGTTTACGCCAAATTCTGACTCTACCATCTGAATGTCTCAACAGAAATCGAGACTCATCAGACCAGGCAACATTTTTCCAGTCTTCAACTGTCCAATTTT
>JACXGM010013894.1:0-22606 GCA_016801145.1 Umbra pygmaea | reverse complement strand
ACACACACACACACACACACACACACACACACACACACACACACACACACACACACACACACACACACACACACACACACACACACACACACACACACACACACACACACACACACACACACACACAGATATAAATCCTTGTCATAGGCACCCCTCCTTCGCTCTCCAAAGCAACACATCATTTCTCAGTTCATTTGAGGTTTTGGTTTCTCCAGGCTTTTATGTTCTAGAGGGACATCAGTCTCTGTGTGACCCTGTGGCGGTTGTCTCTGTGTGACCCAGCCTTCTGGAAGCTGAAAGTATGACTGATCTGCTTCCTTGATTTCTGAACTAATTTAACACATCAGTATTGTGTTGTTTAAAAATGAATATTAACATGTTTTCTTTGCATTATTCAAGGTCCAGCAACACTTCATGATTTTATTTATTTTTAACCAGTTGTCATTTTCTACATATAAAAAAAATTCTTAATTAAAATATTTTTTATTTAGAATTTGGAAAAAATGGTGTCAGTAATTGATGGAACTAATAAAAAGAACATTTTACCAAAACACATACTGGTACCTATCAATAGTAAAACCAAAGACACTGATGATTTAACTCATGAAGTGATTCTTCCTGAAATTATTTGTGTCTGATTTATGTTCGATGACGTTGGTGGAAAGACTGGTAAAAGGTGCCCACTGCCCAGGCATTGGGAAACATAAATCCATATTGACATGCCCCCTAAGTCTTGAAAACCATTGTGAAAAGGTTTGGGGGACATACAAATAAGTAAATAAAACATTGTATGTACATATTTTCAACATTTTCACTATACATTTTATAAACCAGGACAAACCACCCCTCATTATTTGCAGCAGACCCTCCTCTTTCAAACAGTACCAAACATTTGTTTCTCACATGTACGGTCTCATGCGTCAATTGACTTGGAATGGTTTTAATTACTTTTGGCGGGCGTACTCCCCTCCGTATTAGCCGATATGCCAATGTGTGAGAGTAGTGTGTCAACGTTTAACGACTGTTATGAGTTGTTTTGTGAGGTGAAGTGCGTCCTCGCCAGTTTAGCCCTGAAAATGCTCAACTCATTAACCTGATGGCCGCTTTAACTAGTGAAAATACGTTGAAGTCAAGAAAGAGTCAATCGATTAAAAAATCCTGGAGTCGTTCACTACTAGCCTGAATGTTCATTTATCTCTCTATTTTTGTTGATTATTCTGTTTTTGTTGCACTGGATGAATTAAAAACTTCTCCATTATTTTGTATTCCAAAACAATATCCTACTTTTATGTAGTAAAAATGGGTGAGCGATACTAGGCAGTATTAAACATTCCTATTGGCAATCGTTCTTACTTTGTCCATTTCGAAGCAAAACAAATGACTAAATTATTTTTTATTATTTGATTTTGCTATGATTTTATATATTTCAAGTGATATCTGGATTAATATAAATTTTTTCCTGTCTTCTCATGGCCCCCTGGCAGCTCTCTGAGGCGCGCTAGCGGGCCGAACCAACGATGTAGACAACATGGTACAGAGACAATATACATGATGAGAAAACACAGGAGCACTTCAAAAATTTGAATGCATGCAAGATCTATAAAAAATTATTTAAAGGGGCAATCTGCAATTTAAGAGACAAAAAAAGTGGCTACCCACCAACGGATTCCGTTATCAGTGAAGAGGTCTTCTAGAGAAATGTAATTACTCAAGTTCAAAGACAGAGTTGTAAATGTAAGGACTGATCATTCATTATATTTAACATTTAGCCTAAAAAATATTTTGTGGCTACAGTGTTTGGTAACAATTGTCAGTGACATGTTTGCAAATATTTAACAATTTGGATGGTGAAAGTGCATGACAATTAAAATAATGGTAATCTTGAGACCCTTTAATAATATATTCTGAAGCAATAAATAGAATCACCAATTTAGAAGTGCAAAAATAGCAGACTGCCCCTTTAAGAACATGGATGTCAGCCAATACCATGAAATAATTGACTTAGAGGTTATATGACCATGATAACATTCAGTCATTCTGTAACAACACAATACATGATATTCTCCCTGTTATTAGTAATGGAAAGCTGATTCGCCAGAATGAATAAAACCGTAGAGGTTGGACAGGATGTTGTCAGCGTAGCACTAACATACCTAATGTTTCAAATACTTTATGAACTAGGATTAGCTGAATCAGGTTCATTAGTGCATGGGCTGTAACAAAAGCCTGCTTTCAACCCTACACAAGCCTGGATGATGACAGAAACTTTGAACGGCGAGGCAGACTCACCTTCTTGCTCACCACAGAGTGTGCACTGAGACTCTACGGGGCAGGGGGGAACCAAGAGAGACAAGAGTACACAATTACCATCAGATAGTGTGCAGGTGATGTGAGAGAACAATGGCATGGCATTGATTTTAGGGGGTTGTCATTTCATAACACATTGATCGAAAGAATCATTACAGCGAAAAACAACAATTACACAAAAGACAAACGAAAGCATTTTATAAATGTTTTGTTAGTGGTCCCATGGAATGGTAATCATACGGTGGAGTGAACAGGGTGGCCATGGTGTGGGAGGTAAGAACCCATGTGAAGAATACGATGGCAACAATGTCGTCAGGAATGTAGGTACCAAGCTCAGCCGCTGAGCCAAAGTTAAATCGTATGGCTTCAATTCATCACTGCCATTGGACACAAACTGTTAAAAAACACAGGAAGGGCAAAATAAACATGAATCTAAGGCGAAAAGGATAATAACGAACATCAAATTGCATGCACAAATACACTTAGTGTGGATTTCTTTTGTTGCTATTCTACAATATAATTACCATACAATCGCAAGCATTAGTGTCAGTGTATATAGCTTTATAAAAGCATTTAAATTAGTTTGACTGGCAGTATTTAATTAATTAGAAGTGTTTATCTTTCTATCCCTAAAGCATATTGTGCATATGCATATGTAATATATAAATATAGTGAACTGTATGTACGTGTGCATGCGTGCGTGTGTGTCGCATACATCTGCACGTCTCCCTGGTCCCAATATGCTTACGCAAACTAGATTATACATGTGATCCCAAAGTCAAATACACAGCCCCATAATGAACTCATGCAAGAATAATTATGAAAATGAGGCTGATTTCATGTTTCTTAGACCATCAATCTTCTAGACTTGTTCCAGAAAATGCTTTCTCCAGGGCCCATGCAGCAGCAGCTGTGTCATTCGTAGCCTTAAAGCATCTCTCTTTCACCTGTTAACTGAGGCACCACAGGAGACCCTCTGTCGCTACACCAGGGGCTTCTGTCCTCTAATCAGATCAATTAGCTGCTAGATTAGAAAACAACAACCTTTTCCTCCCTAAGCTGAACATGAGTGATGTGTATATACAAAGCATTACTACTGTTTGTCCCTGTAACAGCTGCCCAAGTACAGTGCTTTACATAAGTATTCACCCCCTTGAGCATTTCCACATTTTATCATGTGAAAACCTAAAATGAAACAGGATTGTATTGGAATTTCTTACCATTTGTTTTACACATCATACTGAACACTAGAAGGTGAACATTTTTTTATTGTGACACATAACTTAAGTAAAACAATTGTTAGTTACATAGGTTAGCACCCCCCTTGCTACGAAACCATACATAAGCTCTGGTGCAACCACATGCCCTCGGAACATAATTAGGTGAATGGAGTCCATCTGTGTGCAATTAAAGTGTCAAGTAATTTCAAAATAAACACACCTGTTTCTAGAAGGCCCCAGAATTTGTTATAGAGCATATATAATCAAACGGCATCATGAAGACCAAGTAGCTATCAATAGAAGTAGAGGATAAAGTTCTGGAGAAGCACCGATCAGGGTTTTGTTATAAATAAAGATCTCAATCTTTGAACATCCCCTGCAGCACTGTTAAATACTGTACATTATTAAACAATGGAAATACTATGACACAACCGTGACACAACCGTGACTACGTGCCTAGAGAAGGCAGTCCACCAAAACTCAGTGACCAGGTAAGGAGGGTATTAGTCATAGGAGCAACTGAGAGACACAGCAAACGTGAAAACACCTTATCTGGTCTGATGAGACCAAAACATCAAAACATCATCCACACACAAAATCATGTTGTGGGGATGTTTTTTGTCGGCAGAAACTGGGAAACTGGTCAGGATCGAGGGCAAGATGGATGGAGCCAAATACAGGGCAATTCTAGAGAAATTTCAGTCTAAAAGACACCTGAGTTTTTGTCACAATGTTGGGTAGGTTGCATACGTGCAGATTGCGGGGGGCAGGGGGAGCACAAACTAATTATGTCTGGCATGACCAGATATTTTATAAATATTTTAAATAACACAAAACAACTAAAATGGTGGTAGGTAATACATATGAATTCATATACTGCTTTAGTAAAAAAAATGGCTCATGTGACAAGTAGGCTAAAATAAGTCCAGCGATTCTCAGCTAGCATGTAACATTTTATGGTGTGATTGCGCTTTGTTTCTGAATTTGGAGAAGCATCTCAACAGACAGTAGGTCAAACACTGATTGTTCACTGTTACATTATAGCCGCGATTGGATTTCATAAAGGCGAATTTTTTTACAATGTAATTTAGAATCTGCTTTAAAAATAAACATATATGTTTATTTAGCATGTTTGTTTTGTCCATATGTGCTTGTGCTATGTTCTCCAAGTGGTAGGGCAGGTCTCAGCTGCCACAATGATTTGTTTTGTCACAGTGACTTTTTTTTACTCCCCTGGCTCGAATGTCAAACTCTGCTTATGGTAGGTTGTTTAAAACAACAATTGGTAACAATCCCAATATCCAATTTAATTATTGGTTGTCACACTAAAAAGTGTGGAAACGTACGGGGGGGGGTGGGGTGAATGCTTATGCAAGGCTAAGTACAGTATCTCACAAAAGTGAGTACACCCCTCACATTTTTGTAAATATTTAATTATAACTTTTCATGTGACAACACCCTCACATTTTTGTAAATATTTAATTATAACTTTTCATGTGACAACACTGAAGAAATTACAATTTGCTACACTGTAAAGTAGTGAGTGTACAGCTTGTATAACAGTGTACATTTGCTGTCCCCTCAAAATAACTCAACTCACAGCCAGTAAGGTCTAAACTACTGAGTACACCCCTAGGTGAAAATGTCCAAATTGGACCCAATTAGCCATTTTCCGTCCCCGGTGTCATGTGACTCGTTAGTGTTACAAGGTCTCAGGTGTGAATGGGGAGCAAGTGTGTTAAATTTGATGTTATCGCTCTCACACTCCCTCATACTGGTCACTGGAAGTTCAAAATTGCAAAGAACTCTCTGATGAAAATAGGGAAATAGACGTATGAGTGCTTCCAGCACTGCTGCAGCGGTTTAAGGGATGGGTTGTCAGCCTGTCAGTGCTCAGACCATATGCCGCACACTGCTTCAAATTGGTCTGCATTACTGTCGTCCCAGAAGGAAGCCTCTTCTAAAAATGATGCACAAGAAAGCCCACAAACAGTTTGCTGAAGACAAGCTGACTAAGGACATGGATTACTGGAACCATGTCCTGTGGTCAGATGAGACCAAGATAAACTTATTTGGTTCCGAGGGTGTCAAGCATGTGTGGCGGCAACCAGGTGAGGAGTACAAAGACAAGTGTGTCTTACCTACTGTCAAGCATGGTGGTGGGAGTGTCATGGTCTGGGCCTGCATGAGATCTGATGGCACTGGGGAGCTACAGTTCATTGAGGGATCCATGAATGCCGACATGTACTGTGACATACTGAAGCAGAGCATGATCCCCTCCCTTCGGAGACTGGGCCGCAGGGCAGTAATCCAAAATGATAACGACCCCAAACAAACCTCCAAGACGACTACTGCCTTGCTAAAGAAGCTGAGGGTAAACGTGATGCACTGGCCAAGCATGTATCCAGACCTAAACACTAGTGAGCATCTGTGGGGCATCCTCAAATGGAAGGTGGGGGAGCGCAAGGTCTCTAACATCCACCAGCTCTGTGATGTCGTCATGGAGGAGTGGAAGAGGTCTCCAGTGACAACCTGTGATGCTCTGTTGAACTCCATGCCCAAGGCAGTGCTGGACAGTAATGGTGGCCACACAAAATATTGACACTTTGGGCCCAATTTGGATATTTTCACTTATGGGTGTACTCACTTATGTTGCCACATTTTTACACCTTAATGGCTGTGTGTGAGTTATTTTGAGGGGACAGCATATGTACACTGTTGGACAAGCTGCACACTCACTACTTTACATTGTAGCAAAGTGTAATTTCTTCAGTGTTGTCACATGAAAAGTTATAATCAATACTTACAAAAATGTGAGGGGTGTGCTCACTTTTGTGAGATACTGTATACAAGCACGCACACATCCTCCCTGGTTGTGTCCTATGCCGACCTTGCATCGCCCAGGGGGTGGGGGTTTGGGGCGGGCGTCTTACAGCGTTTGACGGGAAACCATTACTAGAGTGAAGGTGCACATTTTAAGGTTCATACCCTCATAGATAATAGCATGTGTTCTTTAGGGTCTGCTGTTCAGCTGGAAATAGAACCTAAGTAATAGTTGTTATTGACTATATGGAAGCGCAAAAGACAATATGAAAAGGGCACTGTCTTGCTCTTTTGTAACTTTTGCTTAAAGAGCTGCTACTCTCGGCTGCTACTGCGATCCAGAGATATCCCGCGAGATCACGAACAGAGCACAACATGTATTGCCTAGCAGCCGAGAGTAGCAGCCATCAGGCAAGTGTTATTTAAATATACTTCTGGTGTATTTACAAACTTTTCAATGCCTTGTTTTATAAGCACAGAACCTATTTGTACTACAGTAAAAGTTTGTTAACATTCCTGGCATTATTAGTGGGGTTATTTACAAGATACACCCTTGGTTCCATTAGCGCATGCACTAAGCCATTCGGCTGAAAGTGCTAACTCCACCAATGTTATAACAACGGAAAAAAGCTCATGGGGGGTTGTTTGGATCGAGGTTAAGGTGCAAAGGACCCTAGGGTTATATTACTCCGAACCATCACTTTAAGTGGAAGTGGTATTTTCTTAAACAATAGCAGATCTTCAAAGCTGTATCCCTTACAAGTGGTGTGACAGAATTGCTGAAAGCCTTGAAAAAGCACTGCTTTAACCAGGTCATTGCTTTCCTTTCATTATAATGTATAGTGCATTAAAATGTACTTCCACATGTTTAGTTATAGTATGTGCATTAGGTTCTAATGCCAGAAATTAAATCAGAAAGTTAGCCGCTTTCCTTTGTCTGGAAGGTTGTAATGATGTCAGTCATATCCTTGCCTTCCCCATGGTCTCAGAACAAGAGCAATGTTTCAGTGCACCAATCACTCTTCACAGAAAGAGACTGTCAAAATGTTTATCTCATTCTGGGGAACACACTATGCCCTGAGGCTATGTATTCCTTGTCATTTGACTGGGTCTAGGGACCTTGTTTATCTGCCTGACCAGATTACCTGTCATAAACAATCCAGGCTCAGTGAGATTCCTCCTCACAACTTATAATTCAAGCTTTTCATGGTTGCACGGTAACAAAGTACAACATGTTGTTCTGCCATTGATAAAATTACAATTCATTATCATGAAAGTTCAACCTCATGATCACATTTCTGAATGGTTGCCCACACATTATAAAATCATTATTGGCAGTGTATAAACAGGTATCATTATACCATAATGTTCAAGAACTGCTTATAAGTAAGGAAAACAACACTATTATTTATTTCCATTATGAAATGACAACAGAAAGGCAATTGAACTTCCAAGTGTGCTGCAAGCGGTTGCCAAGCAACCAATGGGATTTTAAAATCGACTGCTACAGACGGAGAGAGAGATACAAATACAGACAGTATTGTAGATAGATACAGAGTAAATAATATCTTTGCATTAACCATAGAGCTGACAGTAATTTAAGATTCAACCAGAAGACTTTGAGAATAAATGTTCTCCTGGATATACAGTAGGCTTGCTGTACCTGTGGGCTTTGTGAATGATTGTCGTCATTCACAAGTGGCACATTAACGGGAGCCGCTCTGGATATACAGCACAATGTAAACTGGTATTGTATTATGTACACTAGTAAAATAATGGGATTCTTTATAGTAAAGGCTATTTTATAGTGGCAGTTCTCTAAACGACAGCATTTCACTATATAAGTCACAGGCCACAGTTGTCATGATCGCAAATCATAAACAGCTACACTAATCAATCACAATGCCATGATTGCATTTATTTTTATGACATCAAAGTACCTATTATTACAACAACAACAAACAAGAGCTACGCGTAATCCTGTCCACCTTCATTTATCCATGAAAGCAAACCCTCCTGGTAGATCTCTTAAAATATTACGCCCAAATTAACCTGCTCATTTGCGTATCAGCATCTCTGCTCCAGCATCGTGTCAGCTGAGGGATCAGGTCATCCACTAATGGACTGAGTGAGGTGTTCACGCGCTAATTGCCTCTCTACTCTTCTCTTTTCTCAAGAACCCTCCGCTCCCGTCAAAACTCATAGGCCTCCAGCTCTAAAAGGTGAAGTTAGAAAGTGTGTGTGGTGGTAACAGAGGTCATGTTTGGGGAAAATAAACTTGTCTCTGGGTTTTGAGAGTCTACTACATATTGGCTCCGCTGTGCTGTAATGCTCTGGCGGTGCTGATTGGATAGTGCAGGTGGAATACTGAAAGGCTCAGTTCTCAAACATCCAGGCATTTTGTAACCGTGTCAACGCCAGAGAGTCAATAAAGCAGAGTAAACAAGCACACACATACAGTACACACACACACATAAACCATAACCACCCACACAGAGACACATCACTGGCACACCCTCCCACTTCACACACAGACAGCTAAAGGAACACCAGAGTGGCTGGGTTAGAGGCTGGTCATTGATTTCAGTTTACACTCACCTGACTGCCATCATCCTTCAGCCTGCTGACGCCTCCCCGCGGAGCTGAGCTGGCGCTTCACAAATAGCATGTTGAGGAATCATCACCTCCAATAAAGCCTGGCTGTTCTCAGGCTAATTGTACTGCAATAAAGACACAAGTCCCTGCTGTTCACGTGCAACTGGAAACCACAGAGTCAGCCACCCAGGAGGGAAAGGAGGCTTGTCCTGAAGTACGGATTTTACAATCATACTGCATGTTCAGATAGTCACCCCAGGCTGGGCTGTGTTACAGGTACATTAGTGGTTGTTATTGACAGATATTAATGGACTTATTGTGAAGTTGTATTTTCACAGTGTAGACTCCCGCCGCAATTCACCGCAAGTCTGGTGGACCCTCGCTTTAAATGTGGCCTTCTATAGCCTATAAGGCTACTGCCAAAAATCAGCAGGACGATAGCCATTGGCTCAGTCCAGGAAACTAGAACGACCAATCTCCCACTATGCCCTTCCCTGAGTGTCGTGGGCGGAGCTGTATATAATCTCTCTGTATGGCTGTTTGGATTTGGAGCCACGCCCAGCAGTGTTATAATTTGCATAATGCTGTGTACAATAACCTGGACAAAAGGTTACAGTGAGGTATGAACTGGATGTTGTGTTAAATGAGTGCAGGACAATGTCAAAGCCAATTTAGTCTTTTGCTGAGAAATATATTACCGGTTAATAGTTTACGAAAACCCAGGGATTTTCTTTTGTTTGATAGAAATTCACCAATGTGGCATCTAATTCAGTAGAATATACAACATCCAAGATAGTACCGATGTTACGAATGCCAGTTTTAAATGACTGAGTTATAATGGATTATTCAGTGGCAAACTTACATTTTCTGTGAGAAGTACCATGTAAAAGTATTTTCACGCATTTTGGTAAGTTCCTAATAAAGATCAAAATGATCAAATAAAGGGAGTAAATTACTTATTAACAGTAATCAATTAATATAATTAGTAAATACCCTTTTATTTATGATTATAGTTAGTTATTATCTTTCATTACCTACTCATTTAGGAACTTCCCAATAGGTTCGAACACAGCCGAGTACTTTTACTTTGTACTTTTTTCAACAATGCCATTAATTTAGTGTCTTAATGATTACATCTTTAGCTCATCAATTATTAATCCAATTTCTGACTATAATTATAGATGAATTTAATCAATTTTATCAAAACAAATGTGAATTCCTGGGTTTTTAAAAACTTTTGACAGGTAGGTTACGTTTACAGATGAAACATCACAGCATCAAAAATTAAATGCAGGACTTTGCCAGGAATAGAATACAAATAACTATATTTGTAATAATGTTAATGTAGGGCCAAGTATTGATAATAAACATAACTATGTCCATCTCTCTTTGCAAACCAGTGTTTTTGAGTGGGAAAGAGTTTTAGTATATATTCTGCCCTGCCTGCTAACTTCAGCCTTGAGGGATATAAAAGCCACCACACATCAGCAAACACTTAAAGGTGTGGGGGCTCTTTCATGGCAAGCTGTGGAACACTCAATGGGAACAACGTTATGAGACTACGTCATCACACGCAGGTAGACGACAAAGAAAATCACATCACATGTTGGCTTTCAATGCCTGATTGGGAATCTGTCGAGATTTGTTAGGTGAGCTGAGTAGAGTTCGTTAGCTAGACACATGATCCACGATAGAACAATGTGTATCTGTCACATACCTTTTTAAACAAAAAGGTAGTAGTTACTAGAAGGTGCTAAAAATTAATATAGACACAAAAGAATATGCATGACAAAATTACGGAATCATTACAAAATTGTATGTAGAAAAATGATATAGCTATTCACAGGGATGTTTAACAAACTGGTACAGTAATGCGTTGGTGTAAGGGTAATTTAGGGGTATACTGCCTTTCAGACAATACTATCATCAACCACAAAACAACAAAGGACACAGGATATCTGGGGATTAACACTTGCCATAGAAAGAGGTGATAAAACCTGTCAAGATGCTTTAAATGGTGCAGCTGCAGATCTCTTAAGGGCAAAACATTTTGAAAGAAAGAGATGATGTGCCCAACTACGAGGTCTTTGTAAAGCATGTTAGTCGATCAGAGATGTGGACACTGGGAACTTAAAGCTATAGTGCAAACTTTTATTTAGTCTTTTGTATTTTTCTCAGTTTCCACCCACTATATCTAAGAAGTTCTCAACTATAACCAGAGGTCAACTTGGAGTTTTCCTGAACTAAATTGCAGGAATTAGGTGCCAGTAAGAAACAAATAGTATAAATGTTTGGATCTCAATTGTTTGTGTTGTGTGCTATCTGCAGTATTGCATTTTGCATGCAGTGATTAAAATTTTTCATGTGTCATTATATATTATGAAATACTAATGTACAGTATAGCTATAAATATTGTTTATATGTAGTATACAATATTACCTGCTATAAATACATGCTGGTGACAAGCTCAGATAAATAATAGTCTAAATGTAATTTTGTTTAAAAGGTCTTCAAGAAGCCTGGATGTTGTTATTGATTTTTCTCAGGGCAACACATCTAGCTCATCTAGTTGTTTGATCATCAGGCACATTAACATATTATAACGTAAGCCTTGGTGAAATCAATATTTTTTTCTATTCAAAATAGGCTTTTAAAGGAACACCTAGATCCCTAAACCGATCAAAATTGCCATGTTTCTGACGTGACAGTCACTAGAAACACCTGTTCAGAAATTCCCAACTCGGTCACTGTAACATTTTTTTTTTAACACCTTTGGTGATGCACTGCAACATTTTTTATAAATACATCTAGATTCAGGAGATGGGATTGGTTGACTTCCTGAAATGTATTTGTCCCGTTTTATTCTCCTATTGACTCTATTCATGGTATGGATTGCTTCAAAACTAACATTTAGTATTTTCATCCTCTTTTCATAATGTTGCAGTGACGTCACCAAAGGTTTTTGGAAAACTTACGGTGGCCAAGTCGGGAGTTACTGAACGTGCTGAGAAGGTGTTTTTAGTAACTGTCGTGTCAAAAACATGAGCGGGCACAATGTTTTTGAGCTGTTTAGGGGTCTGGAGTGTTCCTCTACTTAGGCTACTTTCTGACAACAGTTGCCTTAGTCTAAGAAAGGTTTACTGGCCACCATAATATATTTAAAGATCATCCTGTGTCATCCAACCAAATACTGTTAAGTGAAGTGAATTACACTGATAATCTCATTATCATGGCACCCCATACAGAAATCGAATATATGACCATATACTGTATGGCCATACATATGAAAAATCTTAACATGTATTTGAAAATATATGATTAAAAATTTACAAACTACAAAATTTTTATGACAAAATTAGGAAATATGTCACATATATAAAAATCGTCGATTTTTCTATGTTCGACATATATGTACATATACAGTATGTGATGATGTTTCCACCATATATGCCGATATCTGACATATAAGTATATATACGTATATGGCCATATATTAGATATCCATATGGGATACATTAAAAAAATATTTTACCAAATATTTCATTGACATAACGTACATGTCATACCCCTACTTATCATCACATATACAGTACTGTATATAACATCAATATCTCACACATAAGCATTCATTCTTCTTTAAATTTGTAGACAAATTGTTAACTGACATAAGGCAATAGAAAAATGTAGCAGCATTTCTATATTATTTATTTACTTAATCTCATTCTCATGTACATTGACAGATGTATACATTTCTACATTATCTAGGACATATATTATTATATATTATATATTATTAGTTATATACATATATAGCCATATATTAGATTTCCTGTCAGTGGGTGGGATTTATTAAGCAGCAAGTGAAACATTTTTCTTCAAAGTTGATGTGTTTGGAGCAGGAATAATGGGCAAGCGGTGTTCCCAGTCTGCAGTGGTCTGTACTTATCAAAAGTGGACCAAGTAAGGAAAAGCGGTGAACCAGCAAGCGGCCAAGGCTCATTGATGCACGTGGGGAGTGAAGGCTGGCCTGTGTGGTCTGATCCAACAGACGAGTTACTGCAGCTCAAATTGCTGAAAAAGTTAATTTTGCTTTTGATAAAAAGGTGTCAGAACACAGTGCATCGTATTTTGTTGCATATGGGACTGCATAGCAACACACCAGTCAGGGTGCCCATGCTGACCCCTGTCCACTGCCGAAAACGCCTAAAATGGTCAAGTGAGCATCAGAACCGGACCATGGTGCAATGGAAGAAGGTGGACTAGTCTGGTGAATCATATTTTCTTTTACAGCACATTAATGGCTGGGTGCGTGTGCGTCACTTACTTGGGGAACACGTGGCACCAGCATGCACTATGGGAAGAAGGCTTTGGGTAATGTTCTGCTGGGAAACCTTGGGTCCTGCCATTCATGTGGATGTTACTTTGATACGTACCACCTACCTAAGCATTGTTGCAGACCAAGTACACCCTTATATTGAAATGGTATTCCCTGATGACATTGGCCTCTCAGCAGGATAATGCGCACTGCCACAAAACTGGTTCAGGAATGGTTTGAGGAACACGACAATGAGTTCAAGGTGTTGACTTGGCCTCCAAATTCCCCAGATCTCAATCCAATTGAGCATCTGTGGGATGTGCTGGACAAACAAGTCTGATCTATGGAGGCCCCACCTCGCAACTTACAGGACTTTAAGTATCTGCTGCTAACGTCTTGGTGCCAGATACCACAGCCCCTACTGTATATCTCAGATGTTCTCCCAAATTAAGTTCTCAAGAAACTATTTTGAAAACATGAATTAGGTTGTATGCCAACATATTTAGCGTGTTTTTATGTTTCAGTTGCACGTTTTGTTATTAGGCTATATTCGTCCTTCTATTATGTTGCACGTGCACGTTTCATTTCCCTGGTTCATGCGAGAACATTCCACACATTCAATACACATATACACAGTAAATGTGTATATGTGCCCCATGTCATAAAAACAACTTGTCTTTACATTTTCATGGAGTTTCATGGCTAAAGAGAGTTAATGATTCTTTTTACATATTCTGCAAAAAAATACAAGATATTAGACATCCTGCTTCAAAGGAGAGGGTTTAAAAAAAATTTGTTATTCACAAAGACCCAGAATGCATCTATACTGCAAGATGTGTTGATTAGGTTAGCTTGCCTAATGCCTTTGGGAGAGCACAACATACACTATGGAAAAAAGCATTGCTGGTGGATGCATGACTTGTGTAGAATATACTGCATTTGCACAAACATATCATTATTGTTGTTTGTACAGAAATAAATTAAGTCGTTGGAAATAGTGCACTATTTAGCGACAGAGGATCAATAACCTCTTAAATAAATTGCTTTCCACTCCGTTTTCTCTCATAATGTAGGCCTATATTTTACAGTCAGGGAGCTATTAGTAGGGCAATAGTGCAGTAAATATCAAACTGCTAGTTGAGCTGTGATTGTCAATGAAGAACACACAGTAGCAAAGGCCTTTCACCATTTCTAAAAATACAATGGTGGCAAAACAGTTTGGATGTGCTCCAGAAATGTTTGTGCTCTATAAATTCTGTTTCCAGTGTTTTCAGAAGCAAATTGGTTTTATTGATTTTGAGATGTCAATGTTTGGGCAAAGGTCAAGTTGTAAATGTATAGAAACCTCAGAGGTTCATGTGGCACTGGGTCTCTGCATGTGAGTATACGCTCAGAAATGTATGTATACTGCTCGAAGGGAACACAATCATCACAGTATACTGTAAGTCAAATAAACTTCAGGGATATCAATCTGTCCAGTTGAGAAGCATAAGAGATTCTGAATCAATGTCACCTGTTTTAGTGCAAATGAAAGTTACTACAGGTGCACTGGAGCGGCAACAGCATGACAACCCTTAAAAAAGTTAATGGTTTTGCAGGTGGTGGCCACAGACAATTGCCCTCTCCCTTTCCGTCCTGACTGATTCTTCTTCTTGCATTTTGTTAGTGTCCATGTCACTACTGCTAGGATGAGGCAGTACCTGCAGCCCATTCAGGTTGCACATGTAGTCCAGCTCCTCCAGGATGGCACATCCATATGTGCCATCACAAGAAGGTTTGCTGTGTCTCTCAGTACTGTCTCGAGAGGAGATACCAGGAGACGGGCCGATACACAAGGGGACCTGGACAGGGCCGTAAAAGGGCATCAACCCAGCAGCAGGACCGGTATCTTCTCCTTTATGTGAGGAGGAACAGGAGGAGCACTGCCAGAGCCCTACAAAATGACCTCCAGTGGGCTACTAGTGTGCATATTTCTGACCAAACTGTCAGAAACAGACTCCATCAGGGTGAAATGAAAGCCCAATGTCCTCTAGTGGGACTTGTGCTCATAGCCTAGCACCAGTGAACACCAGAATTGGCAGGTCTGCAATTGGCTCCCCGTTCTCTTCACAGATGAGAGCCGGTTCACACTGAGCACGTGTGACAGAAGTGACAGAATCTGGAGACGCCGTGGTGAACACTATGCTGCCTGCAACATCATCCAGCATGACCGGTTTGGAGATGGGTCAGTGAAGGTCTCGGGAGACATATCCTTGGAGGTTCACATAGACCTCCACGTGCTATGTCCCATTGTCAGACATAACACTGGTGCAGTGGGCCCTGGGTTCCTTCTGGTGCAGGACAATGCCTGGCCTCATGTGGCCTCAGTCAGTTCCTGGATGATGAAGGCACTGATGCCATTAACTGGCCCTCACTCTCCTCAGACCTAAATCCTTGGGAATTTATGTATCGGAATTTATGCATCCGACACCGCCAAGTAGCCACAGACTGTCCAGGAGATCCCCAGGACACTATCCGCCGTCTCATCGGGAGCATGCCCACATGTTGTAAGGAGTGCATATGCAGAAGGCACATACACACTCCTGAGTCACATTATGAGTTTCCGTGATGAAATTCATGCAAGTTGGAACAGCCTGTGATTTCAATGGTTTACTTTGATTTTCGATGTGATTTGAAATCCAGCCCTCAATCAGTTAATGATTTTGGTTTCTATTAATGGTTGTTACGTAATTTTGTTCTCAAAGAATTACACAATGTACAGTAGATTTAGATTTTTTGTATGTTTTGTTCATCAAGACCTGATGTATGATTTGAGTGTTCCCTTAATGTTAATGAACAGTGTACATTCTTGTTTGAGAGAGCTGTTCAGTGCATGCACGCCTTCTGGCACTGATCTGACAACACCTGGCAAGAATATTTAAGTTTGGTCATTGTTGGTCACTGATGCACTTTTATGAAGTCGATTAGCATGAATCCTAGAACATTATCCAGTCAGACTTTTGGTTTAGCATCTGCTTACTATCTAACCGCTTACTTTTTAATAACATGCATATCTGGTACTTCCTGTTTGAGTCTTTGCTTGTAAGCAGGGAGCTGTAAAGATGGTGGTCATGGTAATTTAACCGCTGACGTATTGTGGAGACATAATGTACAAATAAAGATTGTTAGAATTGTTGAGGATATTCTTTTTGGGTTAGTGATTAGAAAAAAAACATTTAGTAGATGTTTACTCTTACAGGGTTAGTGTTACATTATTTTAAGGTTCGGATTTTAGAGTTTAAATTTTTAGAGTTGATGTTAATTTAAGGATTTGGGGGGGGTCCGCAGGACCGTCTACATCATGATAGTCAGTGGTTCGAACCTGACTATGTCTTTTCCGACTATCCAGACCCCAAGCATAAGGCAATGCAAATTGTCTTAGCGCTATACCCGGGATTTGGGATAGATAAGTTGAATCATGTACCTTGTTCTCCAGCAACTCTTTTGTGCAGATCGGGCGCCTGTAAATTCAATCACGGAAGTATAGTTGGTGAACGTAATCATGCCGTACATGAACTGACTAAAGGTTCTGTGTTGGATGAGCAGTGTGAAAAGAATCGGCCGGCTGAGGCGACATGTAGTTGGATGAACCATGTGAGCGCCCCACACCATCCATTATCTGCCCCAGGACCTGCGGAGCTGCAGACAAGGCAGGTTCAGTGGGAATTGGACAAGATTATTTGGGAGGGGAGAAAAAACAAAGGGGATTTAAAGATATAGATTAGGGAGAGTTTGATTTTAAATGTACAGTATGTCTGTATGCATCCATATTTATGCGTCTCCTTCGGTTGTATTTACTTTGTGAATCATACAAGCCACACGAGTCACCAAGACTCCAGAAGACTACAGTGATTCAGTTCACATCAGGAACTAAACCACAAATCCAGGGGGATTCTAAAACTTGGATATTTAGGGATCCCCCATCTTCCACCTCGGACAGCATGTACAAAGAGTCTATGAGTGAGCACCTCCTGTCTCTTCTATTCCCTGAGGTAAGTGGTTTGTTCACCATATCCATCCCTGAGCCTTATCTTCAGGTGACTAGTCCCACTGGATAGAGGAAGGCAAGAGGGATTAGGGGACGGGGGGAGCGGCTCATAAACCCTCACATCTTTTTCCCATCAACCTCCAGGGCCCCTGTGCTGATTTATGTGGGACTTGTATCACCTCATGGGAGGCAGTGCAAGCTGAAGGAAGAGTATGACAGAGAGGGGAGGATGGAGGGGTCTGGTATCTGCTTGTTTCGCGAGCCCTACTTTTGGGTAAGGAGGATGCAGACCACAGCAGGCTATGTTATTGATGGCCATCTTCACGCCCCAACACTCTGATATGTCGTATTGGAACATCTATCATGAGCATTTGCCCTGTGGATGGTCACATCGATGGCCGTCGAGGCTGTGCTAGCACTGAGGGGTCTCCACATGTCCTTCTAGTCTTTTCTTTTTCTCTGTTCAGACTGAGTGAGCGGGGTTAACCTCTCCTCCTTCCCCTTTTTTCCTCTCTCCCTCCATTTCCCTTTATATTGCCGGCTGTTGGTTTTTTGAAGTGTGTCTGGCGTGGTGTTGAGCGGCATTAACGCAGCACCCTCAGACTGACCCCTGTATCCCAGCATGAGGGAAAATCATGGACAGATGAGGAATGGACTTGAAATTGACAGCCACTGTGCCTGGGAAAGCCTCACTTGGAAGATAGGTAGCTTCTAATCTACCTGTGGCCATTAAAGTCTCAGCTGACAGCAAACAGACCCAGTCATTTAGCTTCCAATTTAGGATCTGGAGTTATACTTGATCAGTCAAAACTCTGACAAAATTTAACCTAGGTATATCTGCCTTTTAGAAACTTAGCAGACCCACTATATATCTAACGGATGACGTTTCACCGTTTGTAAGATAACGGCAGCTACAGTACTGTAAAGTAAATTGAATGTTTATGTGCTCACATTGTGTGCATTATATTGAGATCCCTGTAGAACAATGCATACAGTAATGTAGGCTATTAAACTAGTCAAATTAAAGGATTTATAACCCATGATAGTCATTATTATTACTACAACTTAATTATAGCTTACCGCCCCATACTGTGTAAGCAAAAAATACAGTTTTTTGCTATGAAGTATATTACGGTGAAAAAGGTTTTTGTTCTCTGTTATTTTCTATGTTTTTGCATGTTTTTTAAAGGAAACTTTTAGATCAACCCACACCTACTATATAGCGACCACAGTAATATTTTCACATGGAATGTATATTAACATATAAATAATCTGGACTGATCTTACAGATTTCCCAGATAATCAGATCAGACAGAATTATGAATCTTAACATTCATGTAAATACAAAGACTCTGACCTGTTATCATTTGTATATACCCACTTGCCACAATGATACGTAAATACTGTAACCCAAATATCGTTTTTTATTGAATTACTCTCATTCTCAGACACTTCCACTTAATTGGTAAATCAATTGGCAAACCTGAACTATTAATCCCAAATTACACGTCCCCCTTATGTCCAGTGTGTTGTTGTCAGATTTAGACATGCCCTACAGGGATATTATTCTGTAAATTAAATGATGTCAAAAAAGGTTTCTTCGTTATTAAGTCTCTGACTCAAAAACAACTTTGAGTGAAAAGTGATCCAGGCTCATATGTGTGGTGTGCAGCAGAGCCTGGGGTCAAGGCTATCATGAAATAATTAATCTAACATTACATCGTTATTAGATTAATTTTGTTAGCTCCCATGAACTTAAGCAGCATATTTTATGTTATGTGTCATTGTGGAAGTGATACTAAAAATGTAAGGAACACCATGCATTTTATTCGCTCTATTGTAGTTATAGCCAGTAAAATAAAAATGACCATGATTTAGATACAAATGGTTTGTATATAAAGCTGCAACATAAACTATCCAGATATGGTGACCTCGCTGCAGTTAACGAAGTGTCGGTTCATGTACAGTAGATGGCACTAATATTGAAACAGCACGAATTCTTGCCCTCTCCTGATCTAAATTGGAAATGAAAAGCTTCCCTTTTTCCACAGCCTTTCATTTGCACATTGACACGTGCACTTCCAATTTCCAAAGCTGAGGGCATGAAAATGGCTGAGTGTTTATGTACTAGATGCTGTAGTGGACTCTTTGCATAAGGCTCCACATAATTTTGGGGAATTTGCATTATTCAAATACTGAATTAATTTTATGACTAATTTACAAACTTGTGCCAGGTTTATTATTTTACAAAATTGCAATAAGGATGTTCATCTGAATTTCATGCTAAGTTCATTATTATAAGTGCGACCTGAATTGCACGATTCAAGTCATACTCGTGATTTTACCCTCTGGGTTTCATCAGCAATATGTGACGATGTAAAGGACCGCTGAGCACGTTGGTGGGCTGTTTTGAGATTTACACTCTGATTCCACTCTCTCTCCTCATTCACCTCAAACTGGCTACAGACGGACTGGGTTGAAGTGTTGAAATCAGTGACATAATTTACATACAGATTGCCAGCTTTCGTGGCATGTGAGGAGAAATAATCGATCTTCTCAGGCTCAGGGTGAAGCAGACCCATGTGGGCTGTGGCAAATGAAGCGGAGTGGCCTAGCAAATGCCGCAACCGGGGTTGCATCTTGTGTGTTTGTCGGCCTATGTGACTGTGTTTCACCGCGTGCGTGTGCAACCAAATGTGTTTTCATAGCCCCACAAGGTTGGATCTACAGTACATTTCCATGTGAGCGGGTGAGTGAAAGAGTGTGTGTGAGCGTGTGAGTGAAAGAGTGTGTGTGTCTGTGAATATGGGTGCCAGATTTTGTCTGTCCAATCTGTAGTTGTCTACCAACCTCTCATCTTCACACATTATTATTATTATTATGCACAGACACACAATACATTTACAAAAACAGACTGCCAAGATTATTCATCACCCACTGACATAAGTCACAAAAGCCACCTTCACCCACAGACACAAGCTGCTCCACCCTCAATAACAGCATTCTGTTCAACTGTGAAACCTTATCCTTCAGCTCCAGCAAGACACTATTAAAACTGTGGAAGAAACAACACATTTCAGTGTGGGTAACCCAATTTTCCTCGCTGTTGGCATTTAGCACAGCATTGTTCCATGTGATCAGTCATGTCTTTAAAATGAAGAAGAATTGTCGCTGGCTGCAGCTACAACGTTCCACAGTCACACCTGCTGCTTTTGGCTTACGAAAAGACCTCGGGGAGAGTTGTAGAGCAGGCAGCAGATGTACGTGAGAGTCTGTGCTTGCCCACTGTATTGCATTAATTCACATCAAAACAACTTCCTTTAGATTTTATAGTGTTCCATAATGGCACAACTGTTGAGAGGTGCAGAGAAGATGTACACCCATCCGACATCTGGTCTCGCCTTCCTTCTGCCTCACTTTAGGATCTGAGGATTTTTTGCCGGCTAATTGTTTTGCTCTCTCTATAGAGCCTATGTTCCAGCACTGGTCTAAATTTGTTTGCATATGACTAGCTAATTCCATATAAAAACCATGGGTAACACTTTATTTCCACTATAGGCAGAGAGCAACATTACAGCCTAGAACCTTTCAACCGCTCACCCTAACCTTAAACATGATCCTATCCCTAAATCTAACCATTTCCCTAACCCTTACCCTATCCCTAATGCTAAACCTAACCCTAACCTTAACCGTAGCCATCAATAACCAAGTGCAATTTTAATTGTAACAGAAAAGACAGAATGGAGACAGAACGCCATGTAGTCCATTAGCAAGCCAACCCTCTGTGTCTTCATATGAGACCTTGGGTAGAAAAAGGCCTAGCACAAGGCTTAGCAGTCAGAAGCCCTACTTGAAAATAGCTCATAGGGCTTTACTGTGTTCTAAAACGCAGTGCTTCTACAATGATAGCACACTTCAACTGCAACAGAATGTTTTGAGGAGTTGGCTTCTTAAACATTTTAGTAGCTTCTCAATGTCCGTGTGGTGACAGAAAAGGATTCCGCGTGCGTTCAGAAGTTCATAACGCAGAGCAGCCAATCTTTAGAGACTGCCTTTGTACTCCGGTAGCCTAGCAACCATCAGCGATAGGTTCATTCTGCTTTGCTGCGAGCGGATAACAGGAGCACATTGTGTGCACAAGTGATGTAAATGTGATGTGAAAAGAAATGTTTTAATAACTGTTGGGGGTGGGGACAAGTAACATCATGGATGATAAAAACAATCAATGTCCCTAAAACTCTTTATTCATACATTAGAGGGATACACAAACACAACCTGCACCTGCACACATTACATCACAAACCAGTTGATGCTGGTGAAACTTAATTGAGGAGGATGGGCTCACATTAATGGGTGAAATGTATTGGTATCTCACAGGGGGTTTATTGTGTCCAGACATTAATATTAGTGGATCCTCCTGAAGGTTAATTGGTCTTCACTAGCACAGAAACACAGAAACACACATACACACAAACACACTCACACAAACACATACACACAAAGCAAATGTCCAGGGTAACGTGTAGCACAGTGCTACATTGCTTCAAACACTGGCTGTCTGCATGCATGTGTGTATGTTAGTGATAGACCGATTTTATCAGCAGGCCAATATATCGGGCAAATATTTGCATTTTTACACGGCTGCTGTATTTCCTGATTTTCCCAGCATTGTTTACAGACAGGCATACACACAGGCAGCTCTGTGTTGCTGGAGATGCTGCAGTTCACGTGCAGACCATGCACTGCCCCTTGTTCTACCTCACTTTTTTATTTATTTGTTAAATATAGTATTTTAAGTTCAATAAATTGAGACTTGTAACATTAGTTATCATCATTGTCATTATTATGATGTAAATTGAGGGAGCAAAAGCAGTTTTGACGGCTCAAGAAAATCGGCAGCCCGTATCGGTAAAAAATCTGTATCGGCATCGGCACAAAAAAATCCATATCGGTCGATCCCTAGTGTGTGTGTGTGTGTGTGTGTGTATTTAGGTATGATGCTAATCCACTAACACAAGCCTTCAGGTTTCCTCCAGAAATGATTTAATGTGGCCCAGATCCATTTTAGATTGGCTCATCATAGCGGATGAGAGAGGGTGAGACTCATCCCCTGAGGTGCTGTCTAGGAGCAGTTAATAACTCCTAGGGTTGGTTCTGCTGCCTAAGACTTAGACTGTCAAGTGGTGGCATTGTAGAGGTGGTGTGGTTCTATCACATCAATTTGGTATAGAATGTTGTAGTGAGGGTGTGGTTCCATCACATCAATTTGGAATAGAATGTTGTAGTGGTGGTGTGGTTCTATCACATCAATTTGGTATA
>JACXGM010013893.1:7889-22707 GCA_016801145.1 Umbra pygmaea | reverse complement strand
TATAACCTTCTTTATATTGGTGTGTGTATAACCTTCTTTATATAGGTGTGTGTATAACCTTCTTTTTATAGGTGTGTGTATAACCTTCTTTATATTGGTGTTTGTATAACCTTCTTTATATAGGTGTGTGTATAACCTTCTTTATATAGGTGTGTGTATAACCTTCTTTATATTGGTGTGTGTATAACCTTCTTTATATAGGTGTGTGTATAACCTTCTTTTTATAGGTGTGTGTATAACCTTCTTTATATAGGTGTGTGTATAACCTTCTTTATATAGGTGTGTGTATAACCTTCTTTTTATCGGTGTGTGTATAACCTTCTTTATATTGGTGTGTGTATAACCTTCTTTAAATAGGTGTGTGTCTAACATTCTCTACACAGGTGTGTATAACATTCTCTACACACGTATGTGTATAACATTCTCTATGCAGTTGTGTGTTTAACAATCTCTACACCGGTGTGTGTGTGTGTAACATTATCTATGCAGGTGTGTGTATAACATTCTTTACACAGGTGTGCATATAACATTCTCTACACAGTTGTGAGTATAACATTCTCTAAGCAGGTGTGTGTATAACATTCTCTACACAGGTGTGTGTATAACATTCTCTACACAGGTGTGTGTAAGCAAGACAGTCTGTGTTTATTGTAACTCACCCTGTGATTCCAAGGCCTATAACAATGACCCAGGTGAGGGTCCCATAGCTATGTGTGATCTCGGTTACAATGTCAGTCTGACAATGAGGACACTTCATCCGGCCACCGTGGGTCGTTGGTCTTGCCATCACAACCTGGTTTCCTGCAGTGAATGTACATGCTGGTTAGAACGAGAAAGAACAGGGTAGAACTGGACAGAATAGGCCCTGTTCTTGACATCACTGTTTTACACAAACATACAAAAAGTAACTGTTGTTGTAATCTCCACAATCAGATTTTGTTTGTTGAATGACTCAGACAGGCCCATGACAAAACGTTTTGTTATTTATTCTATAGTACAGTGATTATGTTGACTGAGGACATTCCAGATATACGCTTAACATCCTGTATCAAAGATACTTTACCACTTTGTAAAGATGGTTATTTTAAGGCTTAACAGGATCTTCGTTGAAATTATAGTTTCAGGACTCAGGTTGTGGTAGCAAGGGCACCATATGGGGGGGGAAGTTAGGACAATTCCAAGGGCCCATGACTGACAGGGGCCCCAAAAAATAGATATGGTGACAACAGCTGCACAGAGGGGGCCTAATTGGATTCTTTTGGGCATTGGGTCATTGGGCCCAAAATTCCTTGCGGCGCCCCTGTGTGGTAGATAATAGAATGCTTTAATAAAGTTATCCTTGTTATGGTTACAGGGTCATCTTATAACAAGGCATCAAGACGTGTTGGGAAAAATGCCCCGAATAACAATTGGAATTGGTTTATATAGCCTTAGCATTGTTGTTCACACACTTCCTATAAGAATCCCCTCAGACCCGTGACTGTCTCATGTGAGCACATGTTCCGGTCACCTTAACTTCTGTCTAGCATCTAATCAAATGGCCTCCCTAGTTGTTATTCAAGTAACTCAGTAAACCTTATATGTCTAGTGTTCTGTCAGTAAAATGTCCTATTAGTCTAAATGTCATCAACATGTATTAGATCTGTGATGGAATTACAGTCTAACCTACAATAGATCATATAGTTATAAGCAGTCCAATATATAACAGAGGTTTAACCTATAAGTCCTAAGCTATAAGCCACAGCTTATGCTGATGTTGTAATATAAGAACAGTATGGGCCCTCTCTGTTCTACTCACTCTTGGCCTTGTTCCCTGTCTCAGTCACCTGTTGTCATAGTGACAAACTACTCCTCTCCTAAATGAAAGTCTTATCTGGCTTGACCATGAATCTTCTCCCTGTTTGTCTTGAGACAGTCTAACATCTCCTATAATCCTCCAACAGGCCTCAAACTATAGGTGTACAACTCTCTCATCTAGCAATACCATTTTAAACTGTTTAAACTGCATTTAAACATGATTATATAAAATCTACTTCTCAACAATTTTTATACACAGTTATAACTGGAGCTAACATGCTCACATTTTAAGATACAGCTCTGAAAAATATTAAGAGACCTCTGCAAAAAAACACAGTGATCAAGACAATATAAGGATGAATGGTGCATTATATTGCATTATATCAAGGGTCAAGGGTTACGAACTGCTAGCTGGACCACATATCCTGTTAGGAGTGTTGCAAAATAACATTAGTATATCCAGCAAATACACTGTCTGCTGTTAACCCTAAGAAACTATAAACAGAAAATACTGTCTGTGGTTACCTAGGAAACTGTTAATATAAAATTAAGGAACCACATAAAGTATTTTTTGTTCAACAATTAGGGGTTCCTGCATGCATGATTTGTTTACTCACCAGCAGGGTAATTTGCCACTTGTACAGGTTGAGCAACCACCATCTGAGGTACTGCATAGAAGAGGAAACGGGTTAAAACTGGATAGAAATGTGTAAAAGCAGATTAAAATAGTAAATTAAGCAGTTCAGCCAGGGAACCTGAGTGCGCATGGCTCAGTGGAACCTAATTAATAACACAGCCTATTTAATCATTTGGTATACTTTAGAATGCTAGTCAAGCCAGCAGGCAGCTGTGACCCTCCCACCACAGCTGCCTTAACCTGTTTCCTTCTGTTTCTTCTTCTGTGGGGTTAGTTTTTCTACTGACACATTAAAGGATCATTTCCAGACCCCTAAAAACCCCAACATTATTCTGCCGGTCATGTCAAACACCAACAAATACTTTTTCAATGCATGAAATTAAAAATAATAAGTTACAGAATATTGCTCAATCTGTACCATTTAGAGCTATCTAAGTTATAGGGATCTTTGTCAACTTAGTCGGAAATAGTGACAATGCATTGTCTTGCAGCAAAGGATACCTTGTATTTGTTTGAGCATATACTTGAATGAATGTGAAAATTTAAAATAATGATTCAGAATCTGTACCATTTAGAGCTAGCTAGGTAATATGGTCTGCTTGAGGTATCACTACAATACAATAATTTAATACTTCTGAACGGTATCAATAATATTGTCCGGGCCATTTTAGAATGTCTTTATAGAATATGCAAGAATTACATTTTTACACAGTGTTTTTGTTTTGATCCACTGCATACCAAATACATGCATATCTGGATGACCAAATATCGGTTGGCTATGTAACTATTTAAAAATATAGGGTCTGAAAATGAGCAGTTATTGTAAATATGTGTTGCACCACAGTGTCTATGCTGTATATGTTCCACCTGCATCTTTTCATTATCTCTTCAGTTGCTCTTATAAAATACTCTATATGGGCGGGAAATAATCAAAACTACTGACTGTAAAAAAAAAAATATGAAAAACGATACATATAAAATAAGATTTTCCTACACTATGTAGTGTTTTGTTACAGTAATGACGTCCCAGGGTAGGGATGTCATAATGTTATAAACTGTTCATCAGGTTTGGCGTGATGTATATTTACATTATTACCAGTACGAGGTACTGTAGTTCATTTTGGTTGTATCTTGTGTTTTCAGTTATGTATGGGACTGAAGCGCCACCCTCTGGCCACCAGATGTTATTGCATGATGTGTTCTTAAGTCCAGGGCTTTGACTGATCATTCATTAAATACATCTGTGTTAATTCGGATTTGTGTTTGTTTTATAAGCCCAGGTATCCAGAAGTGGGTGTGGTTTATTGTGAGTTTTTCATCCTCCTGTTTACGTTGTTTGTTTGTGATCTGTATTTCTGCATATGCTACTCCTGTACACTGCCGCCAGTATACTGCGTGATGAATAAATGAGTGTCCGGTCTACAAAGATAAACCTATAGTCGACAAATAAGGTATCTTGTATGTAGACTAGGTGTTTTAGCTCATGCTGTTTAGTCCCTGTTAATGGACTGAGTGTTTATAGCTGTTAGAAATGCAGATTGCTTTGCTTTGGGTATCACAGTCACCCTTACCTAGTTTGACTGATATCGGTCTAGGTTTATTTTTTTGCCAAGTGTGAAGTAAAGAAAATCGCATGGGGTCCCAAAATCGCCCGAGCCGGCCCTGACCAGATCTCAAAACAACTGAACACCTATAGGAGATTTGGAGAGTGCTTTCCACCACATCAAAACACCAAATGAGGAGTTCTCTTTTGGAAGAATCATGTTCCATTCCTCCAGTATAGTTCCAGAGACTCATGGAATCCAAAACAAAACAGCTAATTGTAGACATCAGGATCCAGTGTAGATAACATGCCCAATCCACACCAACATGACTCCAGTAGAAGTATGTTCCTTTGGGTCCACGTAAGTGAAGACAAGTGGTGTCACAGAGGCTCTTTTTACTAGTGTGACCAAGGAAATATCTTCCTGGGTCCTGTGAAAATACTATCACATCAGAGTGCCTCCTGATGAATAAGGGAAGTAAGGTGTGTGTGTGTGTGTGCGTGTGCGTGTGCGTGTGCGCGCGCGCATGTAACTCACCAGCCTGGACATTTTGTATTTGTATAGGTTGAGCACCCATCATTTGGGGTGCTGCAAAGAGAAGAGTAAACTGGTAAGAAATGGGTTATGAGATAAACAGGCACGTTAGAACCAGTTATGTAACTACAAGTGGCTTTCACTGAGGGGCAAGCGCCATGTAGTATCCCAAACAACTTTTAAAAACAATTGAAATTGCTATTTTAATATTAATGATTACATTATTTATCCATCACCACATGCAATTTATTAAACAAAAACCTGACAGATCAAAATGGAGTACAGAACTGGGTTGAACCAATCAGGCTCACACAAACTGTCATTTGTTGTTATTTCTATATTTCCCCACCACATACATACAGGTAAATATTAAAAGAATGGTAACATCAAATCTTGTTAAGGTGGTTGCCAATGCCATGTGTTGCTAGTCAGAATATCCAGCCAATACCTTGAACATATGACTGTTGGTTTGGCATTTGTCCAACTGTGGATGAAAAAGGAAAAATATTAGGGTTGGTTCTGTGTTATTTTAGTCTTCTTTAGTCTGTGTGCATTCGTGTGGTTTCGACTTTGGTCAAAAGAAAACATATTTAATTTAAGTTGGACCAAAGTAATTTTTGGGTGTGAAACATAATATTTATTGTTGGAAATTCTCAAAAAGCTGATGCAAATAGTTACATCAGTCGACACTATGTTTTACAGTGAATGTGTTTCTTATTTTGTACCAAGAAGCTTTAATATTGCTTAATGGTCTTGACTACAACAGGCTACCCTGCTGCTGCCACTGTGTCCATGGTTTTCTGAACACAGGCTTGCATGTGATGGGTATGTGACCCAGTACTCAATATGTCTACTCATTTGTGCAAATTGTTAATGTTTCCAAATACATTTGTAATACAAAAATAGGTGCAATGGACAAAATGCGTAGTAATTTCGAAATGGGGGATCTACATCCTCTCAAATTCGAGCTAACAATCTCTACTTTATTAATCCAAAACCATTGTGCTGGGAAAAAAACATGAAAAAGTGTCCAAATTAGGTTTGGACGTGTGTGTGTGTGCTTCTGCGTGTGTGTGTGTGTGCTTCTGCGTGTGTGTGTGTGCTTCTGCGTCTCTGTCTGTGTGCGTCTGCGTCTCTGTGCGTCTGCGTCTCTGTCTGTGTGCGTCTGCGTCTCTGTCTGTGTGCGACTGCGTCTCTGTCTGTGTGCTTCTGCGTCTCTGTCTGTGTGCGTCTGCATCTCTGTCTGTGTGCGTCTGCATCTCTGTCTGTGTGCGTCTGTGTCCTTCTGTGTGCGTCTGTCTGTGTGCATCTGTGTCTCTGTCTGTGTGTATCTGCGTCTCTGTCTGTGTGCGACTGCGTCTCTGGCTGTGCGCGACTGTGTCTCTGGCTGTGTGCGTCTGTCTGTGTGCGTCTGTCTGTGTGCGTCTGCGTCTGTCTGTGTGCGTCTGCGTCTGTCTGTGTGCGTCTGTCTGTGTGCTTCTGCGTCTCTGTCTGTGTGCTTCTGCGTCTCTGTCTGTGTGCGTCTGCTTCTGTCTGTGTGCGTCTGTCTGTGTGCGTCTGTCTGTGTGCGTCTATGTGTGTGTATGTAAATATATGTAACTCACAGCCAATGTTCGGTTGCATCATGTTTGGGTTGGTATTGTAAGGTGACTGGGGCATGCCTGTTTGAGGAGATAATCAAATTCATGAAGGAATCAATGAATCAATCACTCTGGCTATTATATGATGTTATGAACTCAAGAGTAAATATTTGACTCTCACCTCCCTGGTAGAATGTTTGTTGGCCCTGAGGGCCCATCTGCATCGGGATCTGCATTCTGACGGAGAGGAGAAATAGAGTGAAAGATTAAAGATGAGAGAAACAAGAGACGAGAGAGGAACCAGAGTAATTAGAGAAGAGCAGTAGACAGTGCCCCTCTGCAGCCAGACCCTTTTCGCTTTCAGCCATGTCTTTAAGAACTCTCGAGGAAATTAATTTAATTGGTTTCAAGTTTTTCTTGATTGGGCTTGTATATGTGTCTGAAAACTATCATAACGTAAACAGGATCAGAGTGACAGAGTAACTGGAGAAAGCATATATAGAAACAGAGTAACTAGAGAGGAGAGTCATTTTTCCATTTCTTATTTTATAGATAAATGTTTTATTTTATAATTAGCATTTTATTTTATATTACTCTATCTTCTACTGTAATATTATTTTCCACTTGCTACGCCAAATTAGCCCTTTAGTGGAGCTCGAGAAGGCCAAATGCATGTGTGGACAGTTAATTAATTGAATACCAACAAATAATGTGTCATTTGTAGGATTCATAGTGAATTTTGCAGAGTGAGAACAGAACAACTTTGTTTTTGAGTGGCCAGCATCCAAAAGCTTATAATATCATTTTTTTTATATGATATTTAAAAAATCTGAAAAAGCTATTCAGATGAGACAATGATTTCAAACCCTCTGCAGTCCATATTTTGCCATTTGAACAGGAATTAAAATAAAAAACAAGTCCTCTTTAGCAGTGGTTCCCAAACCTGTCCTCTGGGAACTATGCCATGTGTCATTTCGGGGTGAAAATAAAAACAAATGGTTGAATTAGTCAACTACACATTAAGCCTTTGACTAATTGAATCAGGTGTGCCATTTCAGGGATAAAACAAAATCATGCCCTGTCTGGGGGTCCCCGGGGAGAGGTTTGGGAACCACTGCTCTATAGCATCACTGTAACGTCCAGCCAGTGTGGCTGGCATAATGGACTGAGCATGAACTCCTTTAGTGTATTATCAGTTGTCCTGTTTATGTTTCGTTCCATTTTGTGTATTCTTTATCAGTTTATTTGTAGTTCATATGGAGATGTTAACCAGCTACAATCGCATGAGTTGCTAAATCTATTAGGGATGTGTGTTTAGGCGTTTGTCTTTAACCTAGACTATAGCCAGTGTTCGTACCACTGTAAGAGTACGTTGTATAGTCATTAGGTTTGTTTCATAAGCGTTCGCTCAAGTCTCATATGTATTCCAGATTGTTGTAGCTGTGGAACCCGTCATGCATAGAATAAATACTGAACACCTACAACCTACTGTCTTTGTTTCCTCCTCTCAACACAACACCCGCCAAAACCGTTACAATCACAAATGACCTGTATGTTGATTGAACATGTTCCCTTGCAGTTGATGTATATCAGTGTGAATGATTCAGCCATCACACATTCACATCTTCATCGAAACCACAATGATTTCCTTCGTGTGGTAATGTATCTCCTTGTAATTACGTATGGTTTGCAGAAATGGGAACTGCTGCATCTGTGTAGATGAGAGAAGCAAAGTGTACTTTTGACTAGATTTTTTCTGGTCTGTGGCGAAATTGTTTTCTGAAACAAAACAAAAGCAAAATAGCACCAGGGAAAGTTTGTGCTGGAACACACCTCCTCTTTTCGTTGAACCGCCCCCGGGAGCCCAGGTTCATTCCCTAATTTACCCAAATAGGAATTATGCAAAATAGGAATGATGCATGCGTCGGTATAAATAGTCAATTGCGCTGTGTGCCCATTATCTGTTTTACTTTCCCCAATTCCTCCATTATGCATGCCTCAGCTGTGCAACTTTGTTGCCCTATTTTGCACTTGATTTTCCACACATTCTCAATCGGAGACAGGTCAGGACTGCAGGCAGGCCATGCTAGCACCCGCACTCTCTGTTTACGCAACCTTGTGCTTGTAATCCGCATATGATGGTGTTTGGCGTAGTCCTACTGGAAAATACAGGGACATCATTGGAAAAGACCACATCTAGATGGCAGCGTATGTCACTCCAAAATGTGTACATACTGTATCTTTCTGCATCAATGGTGCTCTCATAGATGTGCAAGTTACTCATGTCAGGGGCACTGACACACCCCCATACTGTGACAGACGCTGGCATTTAGATCTTGAATGGTCCTTTTTCTCTTTTGCCTAGAGAACAGGACTGTTGTTTTGGCAAAAAAGTATTTTAAATGTTGACTCATCGGACAACAAAGCACAATTTTGTTGTGCTTCCGTGCATCTCAGATGAGACGGTGTTGATGTATGGCTTCTGCTTTGCATAGTGAAGCCTTAACTTGCATCTATGGATGCAGCAGCGAATGGTGTTCACTGACAAAGTTTTCCCGAAGTATTCCCTATATGGTATGTGGAACTTGCACATCTGTGAGGGCACCATTAATGCAGAAAGATATGTAGACAATTTATAGCAATATGCTCTACCATCTAGAGGTTGGCCCTCATTTCAATGCCTCATGCCTATGATCAAATTTGAACTTAAAACGATCGTACAATCAAATTTGGACTTAAAATTATTGTACAATCATTTTGCCAACAGAGATGGAAATGTCAACATTATCTTTGTCGTATTCTTATAGTAAACCCACGTCTGGTCGGGGACCTTGTCAACCAATTAAATAAAAAATTGTTTAGGTCTAATGCTTGATTTGCCATAAGACTGTAGTGCAGGTACTGCACGTGGAGTCCTCTGGCCACTTCTATAGGATCATCATCGTTGATGCGCTGCACCTGCTCTTAATATCCGGTGAGACTCTGGATATAAGGCAGCATTGGGAAGAGTGAAGGAGAGACAGAAACAGAAAGAGCAAAGTCAGATTAGAGCAGTGCGTGCTCACAGTGTTGGAGGGGGCTAGAAAACAGGGAAGAAGCAATGTTGCAGAAATGTATTGCTATACGTCTGTCAAGCCGCTGTGTTCATTTTCTGAGGGAGAGGGCCGTTCGCTGCTGGGAGAGGGGTCCATAGGAGCACACCAAGGCTGTATTCCTCCCCCGCATTGACTTTATGGATAAGCGGGGCGTTAAGCCGCATATCCTGATAGCAGAGCGCTGGGGCATAACCAACCAGGAAGTAGAGCATAGCGCCTATTGACAATTAGCCTGGAGACTGGTGCACCGTGGACGTGTGTCCAGTACCGGGGTGGGAACAGCCTTACCGACCCAGTGCAACAAGGTGCACATGCCCAGACACTAAGGGGGGGGGGTCTCACCAGCTCGGAGAGCTAAGTGACTTCCTAATACACTCGATATTAGGAAGCAAGTACATACATATGGTTGATATTTTCTAAAAAGTAAGACTTTAAGCACTATCTTACACCCAGCGCAACTGACTGGCGTCTGTAAATTAGGGAATGAATTTGCATTCGTTGGGCAGTTCAGCAAAAAGAAGAGGCGTGTTCCGGTGCAAACGTTCCCTGGTGCTATCTTGCAATTCCCAAAAACAATTCCGCCACTGACCAGGAAAAACCTGGTCAAAAGTCAGTGGCGTGTTATTCATATGCTATTTTAAGGGCGCATGCTTAACCATAATGTAGCGTGTGCACAACGCGCATAAACTTTGCTCCTCTTATCTACACAAATGCAGCAGTTCTTTATTATTGCAATACGTAATTAAAAGGAAAAATATTACCACACGAGGGAAGTCATTGTGGTGTCCGAAAATGTGAAAAAATAGGTATACATCTAGTGTACACATTTACTCAAATTATTCAAAATGAATTATTTGCACTGATATACATCAACCTCAAGGGAACCCATTTAATCAACATACAAGTCATTTGCAATGGTAATAGTAAAATCACCCATGTTTTTACGAATTATACTAACAACTGATTTATGGCAACTTTGCCATGAGGAATCCTCCCTTGGATGAGTGGCTGTGAAGGGGATAACGGCTATCCGTTAAAGATATAATTAATGATGACACATTTTATGATGCCAGCAAGTGTGCGAAATGCTGTTTAATCGAAAAAACACACACAAAAACGCAGTGTAGCCTAATTGAAAAAACATTTGGCACACTGAAAATGCACATCAGGTGTTTTTGAAAGAACAGGTACACTACTCAAGCCACAGCATTCTTTGTGGCTTGTTGTGTTTTTCGCAACATTTCCATGAATCATGGATGTTGTTGATGACATTAATTAGGAAATATTAAAGGACTTCAGAAGACGTGATGTTGAAATGCATGTGCCGTTGCAACTTAACCCAAATGCCCAGAAATACAGAACGGGAGAGGAAATCTTATTTGACAGAAGAGTAATCTCGGTCTAATGTTAGACTACATTGCAAAAATATTACCATGCATTCAAAACCTCGTGATTTAGTGAGAGTGAGTCCAAAACATCAGAAAGTAGGCTAGAAGAAATGTCTTTATTTACATTTTGTAAAAAGAAAAATCAATAGCAATCCGCCGTTATAATAGCAATCCGCCATGGAACAAGCGTGCCTGCTCTTAAAGGGAATGTGAGATGACGCTCTGATTGGTTTATTGCACGTTACGCCCAAACCACACCTATGACTAATGACGCTACTTTAGACCTACCCATTTTAGATTTGCGTCGGGAGCAAGAGTCATTTATCCCGCCGGTAAAATAGCAACAGCGGGACCCTCCCACAATGTCACTTGCGTATCGCGTTTGATACTTGCATTTCAGATGGTTAAAATAGGGCCATTTGAGTTTTTCAGATATGTTAAATTTATTTTGAATAAATGTACACAGCGAATATGGCACAAGATGAAATAAAGAAAATGCATAATTATTTTATGTTTTTATTTTTCTACAGGGTCCTGGAAACCCCTTTAATCATGTCCCCTAGAGGAGGACAACATATGTCTACAATGTAAGAATTATAAAGTGAACAGCCAATGAGCTATAGCGTTATTTTTTTATATGCACTTCCATTGACATATAAACGTATATAAACACATAGGCCTACCATTTGGAATTTGGTTAAAGGTCCAATATGTAAAACCGACAGCCAGTGTCTAAAATGGAAAGTGCAATCCAAATTCCAAAAATTCCAAAATCCCTGAGTCGTCTGCTTCCGCACCCTCCTCCCCAGAATCGAAACTAATGGGACAAACAAGATCAGTGCAACCATGACAAGCAAACCGTGTTTTACTATATCTCTGGTCATGCAGTCATGTAGAAACATGCAGAATTTTATAGGTATAATCTATCTCTGTTGATCTTGTTCATTTATTTGCTGCTTCCATGGCTGTAGCGCGCTGGCCGGGTATGCGTTTTTACAGGTATGCCTGTAAAACCCGGTCGTGCTGTTAATGGGCAGTTGATAACAACACACAGGCCAAAACATATACGTTCCGTGGCGGAATTTATGTTTAATTCAAAAAGAAAAAATACTGACATTGGCAATGTTTTCAGAATATATAGTATTTTAGCTTAACATGTTTCCTTAATATCTGATGAGGCATTTGTGTCATTTTTGGATTATTACAGATCATAAAATTACATACAGGGTCGTTGCTAGAGGGGTGAAAGGTGGTGACAATTATAGGGGCCCCCACTGCACAGGGGGCCCCACAAAATCCAGCAGTTATAGTATACAGGCCCCTGTTATGGGAATAATTCTAATATTTAGATTTGTTCTATGCCTGAGATTTTAATGAAAACCACAGAAACATGCAATTTGGTTAAAGAAGCTTTCCAAATGTCTGTTCCTCTCCCCTCCCTAAAATGGTTTAGTCAGATCCAAAGTATAATTATTCAGTTACTGACATACATTAGATGGACCCAATGAAGTTATAATTCCCACCCCAACTTGTGAACAGAACCAATAAGAGTTGAGGAGGCATCTGAAGTTAACGATGAACTTGGTGGAAGAGCAGGGGCCTCATGTATAAACGTTGCGTACGCACGAAAAGCTTGCGTACGCTGGATTTCAGACACACTGTGTGATGTATAAAAATTTACTTGACGTGAGAATTTGCAGGCCGTCACAGAAACTTTTGAGCAGACGTGGGAATGCGTGGGCCGTCCGCAAAGTCTTGTCTGGCTTGTAACGTGGCGAATTCTAACTGAAAAGTGCCATAACTCACTAAACATTACAAAATAAAGTTTCCACTACAGATACTGTCATACTCTATGACGTTGACTATTCAAAAAACATCATTACCTCTGCCAATAAAAGTTGGATGATTCACATCAAAATGCCAAAACCCAAATGGGAAATGCTATTAACTGTTTAATCCGCCACCACTTAATAACTTCTGTTAAACTTGAGGGTGTAAAACAAATGACAATCACTTGCATGTCAACCTCTGTATATGGTTAATATTGCACGCAGCATGGATTACTTACCACAGATGAAATATATACTCGCTGTGCTGTGCAACTACAAGATTGGCATGGGAAAATGCAATTGTCTCTGTGAGCCTGACTCTGGCTCATCCATAACGCACAGGAGGAATGATGCACCGATCCACCTCCCAAGGATGAAACGCACTAACAGGTGGGCAAAATCACTCATGTGTGATGCTCAAATGATCCCATAGATTATGTGTAAATAAGTGATCAAGGTCTGGGAAATTAGGTGTTGCCTAAAAAAGGACCCGTAAAAGATGATGCTATACTTGATGCGCAATGGCTGCTCCGGCCAGGGCTGGAAATACAAGGCGTCCCTCCTTACAGTGCCTTGCGAAAGTATTCGGCCCCCTTGAACTTTTCGACCTTTTGCCACATTTCAGGCTTCAAACGTAAATATATGAATCTGTAATTTTTGTGAAGAATCAACAACAAGTGGGACACATTCATGAAGTGGAATGAAATTTATTGGATATTTCAAACTTTAAAAAAAAATAAAGTAAGTTAATACTTTGTAGCAGCACCTTTTGCTGCGATTACAGCTGTAAGTCGCTTGGGGTATGTCTCTATTAGTTTTGCACATCGAGAGACTGATATTTTAGCCCATTCCTCCTTGCAAAACAGCTCGAGCTGAGTAATGTTGGATGGAGAGCGTTTGTGAACAGCAGCTTTCAGTTCTTTCCACAGATTCTCGATTGGATTCAAGGCTGGACTTTGACTTGGCCATTCTAACACCTGGATATGTTTATTTGTGAACCATTCCATTGTAGATTTTGCTTTATGTTTTGGATCAATGTCTTGTTGGAAGACAAATCTCTGTCCCAGTCTCAGGTCTTTTGCAGACTCCATCAGGTTTTCTTCCAGAATGGTCCTGTATTTGGCTCCATCCATCTTCCCATCAATTTTAGCCATCTTCCCTGTCCCTGCTGAAGAAAAGCAGGCCCAAACCATGATGCTGCCACCACCATGTTTGACAGTGGGGATGGTGTGTTCAGGGTGATGAGCTGTTTTGCTTTTACGCCAAACATAACATTTTGTATTGTTGCCAAAAAGTCTGATTTTGGTTACATCTGACCAGAGCACCTTCTTCCACATGTTTGGTGTGTCTCCCAGGTGGCTTGTGGAAAACTTTGAAGAAAACCTTTTATGGATATCTTTCAGGAATGGCTTTCTTCTTGCCACTCTTCCATAAAGGCCAGATTTGTGCAGTACACGACTGATTGTTGTCCTATGGACAGACTCGCCCACCTCAGCTGTAGATCTCTGCAGTTCATCCAGAGTGATCTTAGGCCTCTTGGCTGCATTTCTGATCAGTCTTCTCCTTGTATGAGCTGAAAGTTTAGAGGGACGTCCGGATCTTGGTAGATTTGCAGTGGTCTGATACTCCTTCCATTTCAATATTATTGCTTGCATAGTGCTCCTCGGGACGTTTAAAGCTTGGGATACTTTCTGTATTCAAATCTGGCTTTAAACTTCTCCACAACAGGATCTCGGACTTGCCTGGTGTGTTCCTTGTTCTTCATGATGCTCTCTGTGCTTTCAACGGACCTCTGAGACTATCACAGAGCAGGTGCATTAATACGGAGACTTGATTACACACAGATGGATTCTATTTATCATCATTAGTCATTTAGGTAAGCATTAGATCATTCAGAGATCCTCACTGAATTTCTGGAGAGAGTTTGCTGCACTGAATAATTTTGCACGCCCAATTTTTCAGTTTTTAATTTGTTAAAAATGTTTGAAATATCCAATAAATTTCTTTCCAATTCATGATTGTGTCCCACTTGTTGTTGCTTCTTCACAAAAATTACAGTTTTATATATTTAAGTTTGAAACCTGAAATGTGGCAAAAGGTCGAAAAGTTCAAGGGGGCTGAAAACTTTCGCAAGGCACTGTATGTGTGTTTGTATATGTATGTATATATATATTTATATATATATATATGTGTGTATGTATATGTATATAAATGTGTGTATGTATATAAATGTGTGTGTATGTATATGTATATATATGTGTTTGTATGTATATGTATATGTATATATATGTGTGTGTATGTATAAATATATACGTATATGTGTAAATATATAAATATGTATGTGTGTGTATATATATATATATATATATATATATATATATATATATATATATATATATATATATATATATATA
>JACXGM010013892.1:7656-22709 GCA_016801145.1 Umbra pygmaea | reverse complement strand
TCATCAACAAACTATCAACAAACTATCAACAAACCATCTGTTGATAAGCAACTAATTGTGTATTTTAAGGGTAGGGGTAAGTTTAGAATATGTTTTAGGGTAATGGTTAAGGTTAGGTTTAACATAAGGGGAATGGTTAAGGTTAGGATTAGGGTTAGGGTTAGTAGATAGTTTGTTAAAATGTTGTTGACAGTATGCACATAATATGTAGAGCATCTAGATATGGACACGCAAAATAAAGTGTTACCGATTTTTTAAATCTACCATTAGAGCTGAATGGATAACTTGTAGTTTATAAAGTTGTATGCAAAGGTTTGGGCGCAACTGAAAAAAAAAATATATTTACAATGTGAACAGAGGCTAACCGGAACTCTAAATATTGAAACATGACACCCTTCTGCACATGTCTATCCAGGATAGCTAATTATTAGCATTTTCCATTGATTCTAAATATTAAACAAAATGTGAAGACAGTGTGTACAAAATGTTTGCTAGCATGTCATTAAGTACTTGGTAAAACCTAATTTGGCAGATATCTGGTTCCATAAGTTTGCAGAATCTTTCCAGTTTGGCTGTTCCAAAGACCTTGTCCATCCTTCTTGTGAATATTTCATGGTTGATGTTGATTAATGTTTTGGATCATTTTGTTAATATTTACTTTGTGTAAATGTCTTGACTGTCTGTTGGATATTTGATTTGTTTTGTAGGATTTGTCATTTTAGTTGAATCCCCTCTTCCGTACAACATCACAACACTTCCACTGGCTGCCACACAACCCCAAAACATAATGCAGACACCCCCATGCTTAACAGCTGGCATGCGTCACACTTTTGGCTTGTCAAGGTTCACTTTTGCATACTTTAGACACTGAGTTTTGTGATGAGGTTTTAGAAAAAGCTTCCTTTTGTCAACTCTCCCATGCAGATATGTGTTGTATAATGTATTATGTATTGTACATAATACATTATACAACACATATCTGCATGGGAGAGTTGTATAATGTATAATGTATTATGTATTGTGGATCTGTGAGTGTCTAAAAGGGTGCCCTAAATCTTGCATGTCATGCTAACCTTTTTTGTTATTTTATTTCTATAATGATCGCAAATAATCATTATCCTGTATTAGATGTTGCAGAAAGGTGGCATGTAATTTTGTACCATGTAGAGGTCAAGTCAACTTATGTTCACAGAGAGATTCATTGTACCATATTTTGCATACAATTGTAGTTTTTCCTGCAAGGCATCGACTTAGCCCACTACACCACAAAGTGTGCTGTTTTACTGACAAATCAGCACAAATGACATAATACACAATCATTTCGGGTGGTTTTTGGCTTGACTGAGGTAAAAAAATTGCAGAAGACATCTCTGTTTTTAAGAAATTACAATTAAGCAAATCTTTAGCGTGATCCAACTAGAAAGACTTTAACAGACAGGGGCGCTGCTAAGGATTTTGGGCCCCATTAAAAGAATCTTGACAGGGCCCCCAACACAGCTGAGACAGGGCTTCTCTGGGCCGCTTCTTAGTCATGGGCCCCGAGAATAGTCATCCTTTACCCCCCCTTTACAGCGCCCCTGTTAACAGAGTTTATATGTTTATTTGTAACCACCTTTATTTCATTATTATATAATTACTAAGTTCACTAGGTCCAACTATGGTTGGCAGCTATAGCACAGATTCATTTTACAAATATATACAATTAATAAATGACACTGAATACAACAGGTTCCTTATCCCATGGGGATGTACTGTATGGTTGATTTAAAAATTGTTAAACATGTTACTGACATTCGGGGCCTAAACTCCCAATCATAGAGTGCTGCTTATAATTCTGTGAACACTGGCCAGAACTTAAATATAAAAAATAAAAATATAGTCCTTATCTACGGACACAATAAAAAATAGTATATTGTCTTGGTTTATTTAACATGCTTGATTGTTGGGATGAGGATTTTGGGGTAGTAGGCAGTGTTGGGTTTTTGCCAAACATGGACAAAAAAAATTACATTTTGAACTCATCTTTCCCTAGAATGGATTTTCAGAAACCTTCAGTTTTGTTTAAGTGTTCTCTGGCATAATTAAAATGAGCTGTTTGATTTGTTTTTGACAACCGAGGATTCTTCCTAGCAAATCTCCAGTGAATGCCAATATGTAAGACTGGATTTGAAGGGGTTCCCAACATTTCAAACATTGCGGTGGAAATAGTATGCTTGACTTCAACATGACAGGTGGCTTACAAAACAAATTGATCAGCCGTTGCATTGTTTCAAACCAAACCAACGTGTAAATATGAATTACAGTGGGTATAAAAAGAATCACCCCCCTGTAAAATAATCACATTTTGTTGCTTTGCAGCCTGAAATGAAGACACACAGTTTTTGTTTCATTCAGCTGTATATAGTCAGTGCAACTCATAACATCCAAGTGAAAGATATAACACCAACATGTTGGAAAAAGGATCACCCCCGTGTTTCAGTATTTTGTTGAACCACCTTTTGCTTTAATTACAGCCTTTAATCTGTTGGGATATGTCTCTACTAACTTCGCACATCTAGATGTTGCAATATTTGACCACTCTTGTTTGCAGAACAGCTTAAGTTTAGTTAAATTTGATGGTGACCATTTGTGGACTGCTGTCTTCAAGTCATTCCACAGATTTTCCATGGGGTTTAAGTCTGGGCTCTGACTAGGCCATGCAAGGACATTCACCTTTTTCTCCTTCAACCACTGTGTGGTCAGTTTTGCTGTGTGCTTTGGGTCATTGTCATGTTGGAAGGTAAATCTTCTTCCCATTGACAACTTTCTGGCAGAGAGCAGCAGGTTTTCCTCAAGAATTTGACAGTATTTTGCCCCATCCATTTTTCCTTCTATCCTGACATGTGCACCAGTCCCTGCTGCAGAGAAACAACCCCATCACATGATATTGCCACCTCTATGCTTTACTGTAGGAATGGTGTTATTTAAATGGTGAGCTGTATTGGATTTTCGCCGGACATATCGCTTGGAATTGAGGCCAAACAATTTCATTTTAGTCTCATCTGAACATAACATCATTTTCCGCGTGGCCGTAGAATCTTCAAGGTGCATTTTGGCAAAGCTCAGTCTTGACTGCATGTGGCCTTTCTTGAGGAGTGGCTTTTTTCTTGCAACCCTCCCATACAAGCCACACAAGCCTGTCCATAACTTTATCCCGTAGATCTTTTGACAGTGCCTTGCCACCCATAGTTGATTGTTGTCTTCAGTTGCACTTCCAAGGACTGAAATGCTTCTGGAAAAGCTTTTTTCATGCTGAGCTAATCAAAATGACCACAGCTGATCACAGTCGAAAGTCAATTAACTTTGTGTGCTATTGAGAAGGTGATTAACTACACCTGGTTGGGTTTACAAGTCATTTTTAGGAGGGGGTGATTCTTTTTCAAACTCAGTGATTCTGTTTTTTAATTTGTATTTTTTTTTCTGACAAATTGGTATTATATCTTTCACTTGGATGTTATATATTGTACATACAGCAGAATGAAATTAAACCTCTGTCTGTCCGTTTTCATTTCAGGCTGAAGAGCAACAAAATGTGATTATTTTACAGGGGGGTATTTTTCAATACCCACTGTATGTCATCACATGATTACACTTTGGGAAATTCTTTTTTTCTCTAGGATGAACATTCCAGAAGTCATTGAGTGACAGAAATCCAGACTAATTGTGTATAATAAACATAGTGGGCATTGCCTTTTGCTGGTGTGATGTGGATGCAAAGTAAGGCAATACTTTTGCCTACAAATATAAAACCATGATTTGTAGATAATCTACCTGTCACTTCCACAAACACAAAAAAGAGACATTGAGAAAGCTTAAGACAGTGTACTCAGATTAATATGATGAACGTCCCTCACCCTGATTTTAAAAAAGTAACAGGTTCCTAAAAAGGTTAACTTCTTATGGTTAAAATGATCTGCCTGGTGCAGTCTATAGTACCATTTTATGTGCGTTTCTGGTCCAGAGCCAAAATTGCTAGATACCAGTTAGTGTGTCCCTAAAGGGGCTTCATAAGAGGATCAGTGAACAGTAGACACATTCAGCACTAACCACCTCCATTCATTCATTAACACTGGTGTTCCAATGGGACTCTATTATTAGATGCAACATTAGGCCTGCTCAGAGAACAAAGTACTTCAATTGGACCGAAAGTGGCACTCTAATGACAAAGGACCCCTGTTGAACATACATAACCAATGTTCAATTTACCTGGACTTGTGAGTGTGTGTGTGTGTTTGTGTGTGTGTGTGTTTATACAGGTTTTGGAATCCAGGTGGGGGTGTAGAAATTCATACAAGAATGCTAGGCAGATTTGTCCTTGTGGGGACATTTTTCTGGTTTCAATTATTAAATCATTTTCGGGTCTAGGAAAGGATGGTACAAAACCAAATTTAAATTGTGTGTGTGTGTGTCTGTACAATGTGGGTAACAACAGGCCCTATTATATAATAACACAGCTGGGTAAACACTAGTATGGGAGAGGTTATTCTTTGATGTCGCATACATATAGCTCTGGAAAAAATTAAGAGACCGTTGCTAATTTTTTACTAAATAAAGCCCAGTGAAAACCTCTGGAATGTGATCAAGAGGAAGATGGATGGCCACAAGCCTTCAAACAAACCTGAGCTGCTTGAATCTTTGCACCAGGAGTGACAATCAAGTCACCCAACATCAATCTGAAAGACTTGAAGAGGGCATGCAAAGACAAATGAAAGCCAATTACTATTTATTATTACCACCAAATATTGATATCTGAACTCTAAGTTAACACATTAGTATTACTTTGTTTAAAAATGAATATGAACTTTGTTGCAGTTTTTGACAACACTGCATCTTTTTGTTATTTTGACCTGTTGTAATTTTCTGCAAATTAATGTTCTGAATGACAATGTTTTTATTTAAAATTTGGGAGAAATGTTGTCTATAGTTTAAGAATAAAGCAAAAATGTTCAGTTTACCCAAACACATACCTATCAATCGTAAAACAAGTGACACTAAGGATTTTGCAGTGGTCTCTTCACTATTTCCAGAGCTGTATGATGTATTGTAGCTTGCAGAGTCATGTATGGTAGCAAGCTTGGTTTCTAACAGTGAAGCACCCTGACACACTGACCAATGGCTGCAGAGGTCAGACTCAGTCCCAGAACACCACTGTCCCCAGGCCTTCTCAGTTAAATGGACAGAACTGGAAGCACCCGAGCAAAGCCCACTGACATCGACAGACATTAGGCCTATGGGTTCAACAGTATCGTAGACTAATGAAAAGTAACTAATTTGTCTATGTGGAGAAAACGAGAGACAAAAATACCTGTGTGTGCCAGCCGATGTGTGTGCCTGTGCTCAACACATTATCACAAGATTTCGTGGAATGGACCTAAATTGTTTATTGGCAATTTGTCACATGCACATGAAAAATTTTCTTTATTCATGTACAGGACATACTTTTCTTCTTGTGTTAGAAGAAAGGCATGGAAGAGGGAACCAGGGAGAGGGTCACACTTGTATTGCAAATGGACTCTCGAAACATTTGACATTCGTTTTTGGGTTATATCGTAACCATACCCATTATCCTTACTCTAAACTTAACTCTTACCCAACCCTAACCTTAAAGGAACACTCCAGACTCGGTCATGTTTCCGACACAACAGTCACAAAAATCCCCAATCCGGCCACCTAAAACCTGTGGTTACGTCACTGCAACATTTTTTTTTAAAACATCTAGATGTGTTGGTTTCACTTCCTGATATTTATTGTCCCGTTTTATTCTCCTACTCAAAGATCGACTCTCAGTTAAAAACTAACATTTTGTATTCTCAAAAATGTTGCAGTCGTTAAAGGTTTTTGGACAATTTACGGTGGCCGAGTTGGGAATTACTGAACGTGTGTGGAGTAACGACTTTGAGCTGTTTAGTGGTCTGGAGTGTTCCTTTAACCACTACCTAACACATGCAGTACACATTCAGGGTATATCAAGAAAAAAAAAAAATGTCGTCACAAATGTACACAAATTTCTTCCTTCAGTGAAGCGCTAAAAATGGTGTCATGTACAAAAAAAAAAAAGATGACGTTTTTGTGTTGACATTACAAATTTTAGAAACCCAATGTGTCCGTTTCACAAAACCTTGTAACATTGTGTTGGCGTGTGTGTGCGTGCTTTCTCTCTCACCGTGCTGTTGTCCCTGAGGCCCAAGTCCTCACCATCAGGCAGTGAGGAGCGTCTCTTGGTTGAGGGTGTTTGACTGGTAGAGCTGGAGCCTCCTGGCCTCTTCCTCACCACCAGAACCTCACAACATGCCTGGTCTTCATTCAGTGCACTCTTACCCGCGTTGATAACCCTGGAGAGCAGAAGGAAACACACAGGATTAGCTAACAGGAATCCTCAGGATATTCCAAATGTCCAGATTTTAGGTTACAGACATAAGATAATAAACATGCATCGTGTTGTTTATGCTCACATCACAATCTCAGTAAAACAGGTTTGGTTTTAAGCATGTCTGGCTTAGAGGGGACAGATGAGCAGAAACATACCGCTTGATCCAGACAATATTGGACATCAAACCACCTGATGGTTGGGCCTGGGAAAAGCTCCGAAGGCTGATTCCGATTCTGCTTAACTCACAATTTAAGGTTTAAACCAGTGATTACGGTGGCTTTTCTCCTTTCATCTATCATACACAGTATCTCTGATGGAGCAAACATAGATTTGCTACAACATTGTTTTCTCCTACTAACGTTAAAGCATTATTGTGCAGCCCCAAGCACAAGGCATTGCAAATGGGCATAGTAGGATAGATAGGTCTGATTAACTACCTTGCCACCTGGCTCTCTAGTGACTCCTTGTGCGCAGATCAGGTGCCTGTAAATTAAAATATGGAAGTATCGCTGGTGAGTGTAATCATCCCTTACATGGGCTGACTAAAGGCCTCCATATTGGATGAGCAGTGTGAAAAGAATCGTCCGGCTTTGCAACATGTGGTTGGATGAACCGTGTGTGAGCGCCCTTCACCATCCTGCATCTGTCCAGGGAGTTGAGGAGCTGCCGACAAGTCAGGGTTAAATTGGAAAATTGGAAAAGACCAATTGGGAGGGGAGAAAGATGGGGGGGGGGGGGGGGGCACACAAACAAGCAACAATAAAACAATACCTCCCCAATATTAACATAAAAAACAGATCAGTCCACAAACCCTTCTAAAATATATTCAGGTGCCACAAGAAATATGCAAACACAAAAACAAAATCCGGAGATTTGCAGACCTCCCCCCTTGCTGCATCTGAGGTTAACATACCTCCTTCAACAAAAAGTTTCAATCGGCATTCATGGCAGGGTATCTAAAGGAAGCCTCTGCAGTAAAAAATAACCAAACTGCCCATCTTAACCTTGCCAAAACCACCTCCATCAAACAAAAACAACACTGCATAGCACCAAAAGAACCTTATGCCAACTGTCAAGCATGGTGTTAGGAACATGAAGGTTTGGGTCTGCTTTTCTTCCTCTGGACCAGGATCATTGATCATCATAAAAGGGAGACATGAACTCTGAGATACAGACTTGAAGTCAGAAGTTTACATACAGCTTAGCCAAAGACACTGAAACAAAGTTATTCACAATTCCAGGACATTCAATCCTAGTGAAACTCCCTGTCGTAGGTCAGTTAGTATCACCACTTGAAATGTGAAATATCAAAATAATAGCATAGAGAATGATTGTCAATTTCTATTATTTTCATCAAATTCCCAGTGTGTCAGAAATTTACATACACTCAATTACTGTAATATTTGGTAGGTTTTGGAGCAGTGGCTTCTTATTTGATGAGCGTCTGTCTGGTTATGTCGATATACAGTAGGCCTTGTGTTAATTTAGTTGCCCGTTCACTTCAGCATCTTCACAAGGTCCTTTGCACCACAGTACATTAATCTCTAGGAGACAGAACGCATCTTATTCATGAGATGAATTTACATTTGAATTTGGCAATTAGCCTGTCAGAAACTTTTAAAGCCCTGACATCCTTTTCGGGAATTTTCCAAGCTGTTCAACTTATTGTATGTAAACTTCTGACCCACTGGAATTGTGATATAGTGAATTATAAATGGAATAATCTGTCTGTAAACAATTGTTGGAAAAATGACTTGTGTCTTGCACAAGGTCGATATCCCAACCAACTTGCCAAAACTGGGACAAGAATGAGACAAGAAAATCACCCAAAGCATTCAAGCAAATCTTCCAAAGAATGGCTAAGTAGAAAGAAGATTTGTGTTTTTAATAAACCAATGCAGATGCTATGGCCGGACCTGAAGCAGGCAGCACATTCCAGACACATCTCGGGAAGAGTGGGCAAAAATCCCTCAAAACCATGTCAGAGAATGATTAGCATTCATTCAAGCAACACTATCGCTTCTAAAACTTCTTTACCATCTGTAACCTAGGCAAAGGAAGGATGACAAAGGAAGCAGTCCTAATTTCCATAATGTACCAAAATGTCGAGGCAGCAATCGGGGCGAGGCAGCGATCGGGGCGAGACAGCGATGAAACAATCAGAGATGTTCCTAACAGGTTGAGAAACAGCAAAAACAGAGAAAATCAGAAACATAGGACAGAGTAAGAAGGGACATTAGAAAATAGAGTGTGTGTGAGTGAGTGAGTGAGAGAGAGTGAGAGAGAGTGAGAGAGAGTGAGAGAGAGTGAGAGAGAGTGAGAGAGAGTGAGAGAGAGTGAGAGAGAGTGAGAGAGAGTGAGAGAGAGAGAGAGAGAGAGAGAGAGAGTGAGAGAGAGTGAGAGAGAGTGAGAGAGTGAGAGAGAGACCTGTTACATGTTGAAAACACTAATGGCCCAGCAACAATGGTGGTTAACAAAAACGTGTCATATCCCCACAATATTTCTAAATCAAGCAATCTTTACCAGTGGGTTGGAAAAGTGCTGCAAATTAAATGACGTAACCGGGTGCGCACATGATACTTGGTCCTGTCGACTTTGACTTGCGATGGACTGAAATCTGTCGGCACAGTAAACTGTGAATGCACAGAATTAAACTCTAATATTTTATATTATTTATATTGAATAGAAGCCTTTATAATGAATTTCTACTGTCCATGTCCATCCAGATGCGGTCTTCTCCATCTTCATGGTAGCCTCTCACACTGCTGTCCCCTCGATCTGTCATGCGAATAAGCTTGGACCAGGCCAAGCTATGCTCAGGCGATGCATTCATGTTGTGTTACACCTAATTGACTGGAGTTTGAGTTATAAGAAAGGTGAAGGCGTAACCTGTTACCTGCCGCCAGACAACCCGGCTGAGAATATAAAGGTTTGACAACACATGGAACACGGACGCAGGGGTGCCGTATAGGGGGGGAAAGTTAGGACAATTCCAAGGGCCCATGACTGACAGGGCCCCCCAAAATAGGTGAAAACTACAACAGCTGCGCAGAGGGGGCCCAATTTGATTTTTTGTCATGGGGCCCAAAACTCCTGGCGGCGCCCCTGCACGGACGTATGTGTATACTTACTCTGCGTAACCAGTGGCCCACGGCAATCTCCTCGTCTCTTTAAGGATGAGAATTGGTCGCGCTATGTGATCCGCAGAGCACTCGATTTCATCCGGGGACAGTCCTAGGAACTCGGGTCTCATGTAGGTGAATTTAAGTGGCAGATCTGACGCAGAATGTTCACTGTTTGTGCCACCATCCATAACGCCACCCATGACATTGGCTACAGCAGATTTAACTCGCGTGAGCATGTTTGTGCCGCGTCGAGTATCGGTGCGGTGCTTTGCTTCAGCGCGGCTTCCTTTTCCCGAATTTCCCCCCAGCTCGGCGACGCTTTTCGATGACAGTGTAATAATGAAAAACGACCTCCAATTCAGAAAAAAATCATTCAAAAGAGACAACAGTCTTCTCGTGAACGCGGATATACACTTCGCGATTAGTGAAGTCATGTGACATTCAAGCTGCTGCATTTGGTCACCAGGGCCACCGCGCAAGCACTGAGCTGCTTAGGGTTGACTGACATTAAAGGTCAAAGGTAACCATTATACATACATACATATTGACCAAATACAACGAACAAATGTCAGGCTGGTGCAACAAGTTCTATATTGCAAGTCCAATGCCCCCAAATGGAAAAAAGCTTTGACCAGTGGGTAAGAAAGGTCCTAGGCCTAGGGGGCTAGTTATTCCTAATATAAAATGATTCCTGACAACACTTGTGCCCGCTAAAAATGTAGTTGGATAAAAACTGGAACCTGGAACCCTTTGAGGGAAAATTTAAACCTTTATACTCATTTTGTGTTTGATGGAAAAACCTAAAATAATTAAAAAGGCTGGGCTGTATTGGCCATCAGTTGCAACTCTGTGTTTCTCTGGTCTCTCTACCGGCCACTGCACTATGATGAAAACAAAGACTTGGAAAGTGATGAAAGTATGATGTGCTCAGAATAATCATAATCTTGTCTTACAGTTACATGGCTTCCATTAAAACACATCCCCAATCACACACACACACAGACACTTATGAAGCTACTGTATAAAGCCCTTAGGATCAATGAAAATCATTTTATAGGTAAATTGTCTGCCTAAATTAATCAGATATGATAGACCCAAACACACTTCAAGACCCATAGTCTATAAATATTTAGAAAACATTTTTACAGATCTAGCAAATACTCAATATGAAGTGGCAACGTCTTGACCAAATCATAATATTACAGCCTCCATTCATAGCTAGTAGAAGTCATGGCTCACTGCTTTGAGTGCAGCCACAGCTCACTGAATGCCTCACAATTTTTCTAGGGACCCTGGCGCCTCCTGCTGGACATTCTGGACATTACAGTCATATATTAATTTAGGAATCCTTCTATCCATCTTTGTACAAATACAGCTGTCATGTCAGTCATACAATTTTCACATTGTCATGATTTGCTCACAGTTTATAGTTTCTTATCATTCTATGCTGTGTGTGTGTCATTGTCAATGTGTAGGTTGCTAGTCTATGTCTGTGTATGTTATTAGATGTTCCATGTGAATTGTTTTTCTGATATAGCCAGAGGAGTTGTTCCTGGTGAGTTGATCTATCTAGGCATTGCCTATGTATTTTGAGACAGCATTTATTTCCCCAGGCGTTACTTTAGTTGTTACAAAGGTTTTACAAACACTATTCACTTATTCTGGCCTCTGCAGCAACAATCAATCTCCATTAGATTTGTGGTCCTTGTTCTTAAATAACACTTAAATAATTTAAACAACAAATCATACTGATTGATATAAAAAATGTTGAATGACAGGTTCAACTTCTGGCAGACTTTTTGTTGTTGTTGTAAATACAATTCTATTCAAGTCTTGAGAACACTGCTATTTATATTCTGCTCATAAAAGCACTACACAGTCTAATGACTATAACTGCAACACAAAGTATGAATGCTTTTTTTACTTACACTCTAATGAGTAAGTAAAACACAAACACATGTACCGGTAAGTTAATCTCATTGTACAGTGTAACATTTTAAATAAATTTGAAAGATACAAGCATTTGAGAGTAAATTGGGTTGGTTAGTCAACTGACATCTGAGCATGTCTTCACAAACGTAGGATATTCTGATACTGACCATTTCTCCATTCCACTTATCAGATGCCCTCAGATAAAGAACAAGACCAGTGCTAATGGTCAGAATTGGACTTATCTACACAAATCAAGACATGCTCTGATGAACGTTGACTGACCAAAAGCTAAGCTACAAAAAAGTAATTTTCATCTGATTAAGGGAACACACAATCATCACAGTATAACACCAAGTCAATTAAACTTCAGGAATATCAATCTGTCCAGTTAGGAAGCATAACCTGTTTTTGTGCAAATGAAAATGACTACAGGTGCACTGGAGTGGCAACAGCAAAACAACCACCTAAAAAGGGAATGGCTTTGCAGGTGGTGTCCACAGACAGTTGCCCTCTCATTATCCCTCCTGACTGATTCTTCTTCAGTTTTGCATTTTGCTAGTGTCCTTGCCACTGATGGTAGCATGAGGCGGTAACTGCAGCCAATTCTGGTTGCACAGTTAGTCCAGATCCTCCAGGATGGCACATCCATACATGCTGTCGCAAGAAGGTTTGCCGTGTCTCCCAGTACAGTTTCAAGACCATGGATGAGAAACCAGGAGAGGGGCCAGTATACGAGGAGGCATAGACAGGGCTGTAAAATGGCATCAAACCAGCAGCAGGCCCGGTATCTGCTCCTCTTTGCGAGAAGGAACAGGAGGAGCACTGCCAGAGCCCTACAAAATGACCTCCAGCACGCTACTGGTATGCATGTTTCTGACCAAAGTGGGACCTGTGCTCCCAATCCAGCACAGTGAAACATTCGTCAGAACACCAGAACCGGCTGGTCTGCCATTGGCACCCCCTTCTCTTCGGAAATTGAAGCTCCTATTGAGAGCTTCTGAGGCTACCAAGGCACCACCTTGCGTTAGCCTTCCATAGAATCCCATTCAATTTATGGTCACTTTGATAGCAAATAAATTTACATCTGAAGTGATTAAAGACTCTATTTGTCCATTGTTTATTTCTAGAGAAACACAATGTATAAAAGGCTCCATTACCTTGTATCTCATGTTATGGCCCCGTAGCAGTCTTTTTTGTAGAAATAGTGTCATAACCACCCAACTTTCTATCCCACAGCAGAAAAAAATACCGTATAGTCCAGGAGAAGCTTGCGGGCAATCTGGGGGACGTGGAGGCATACAGTCAAGGGAGAAGCCCATCTCTCATTCGGAATGATTCAGATTTCCCTTGGCACAGCTACCAGAAGAATTACTACTTTCAGACTGGTTGCTCACGTCACATCTACGTCGTCAAGCTCAGCTTGAGGCTGCGCAGTACGCAGGGCTACCACCGGAAAAGTGCTTCTAATTGACTTCACTTGGTCTCCGTCAAAGTCAATGGTGTCGCTTAGTCCATTTTATATATTGTCTATGATTCTGACTAGTATTCTGCTAGCAACACTTTAGATGATGTCATAGGTTCGGTATAATGAGAAAACCTTCAAAATACAAGCCCGAAGATCAATGCATATCAAAGTGTATAATTACTTAATTAGGACGGTAAACTCTACACAAAGGCATGTTTTATGATGTTCTAAGCATATACAAAGAGTCAGTTATGGGGAAAAAATGTATGTATTTGAAAAAAGGTTTTAAGAACAATGTTTATATGAACAATATACATACAATACTTACAAATGCAAATTGCACTTGAACAAAAAAACGATCCAAACTGACAACAAAACTGCTATGGATAATTGCTCACTAGAGTCTGTTCTGTCCAAAAATGGTCTCATATCCTCCAGGACCCGTTGTGACATAGCCAGCAACACAATTAAATTTTAGCTCAGTTTAATTTCAGCACAAATTAACTAGTGTTCTCCATGGTCTTGAATTGCCTATACATACAAAACTCTAAAGAAACAAAGTCATAAGGGAAACAATTTAGAATTTATAATTAGAATGAATATTCTTTAATTTTCAAGAGACACAATGAACACATTACAGATAATAATCAAAATATATAAAAAAGCATACTTCCATACACAATTATTTACAGGTGTTCCTAATCACCAATTAACAGAGAAACATATCTCCAAGCAGATGAAGAGTAATGAGGAGTCAATAAATGGAATGGGGCTTTATTGTACTCCAGACACATGGTAGATTAATGCTGTAGGTCTGTGCAAAGTCAGAGAAGCCATAATCAGGCTTGTATGTAAGATAATGCTGCTAAAGCATCAGCTCTGGCAGGTAATGCAGGTGTGATCAGCCGCGTGGTAACCAATTTCCCCTTCCATTTGCCTGGGATGTCATAAATACAGCTATCATTTAATAGGCCTGTAAAGTAGGAGGGTGTGTCTCTATTGGGGGACAGATCAGGACTGCACCCATGCCCAGAAATGTGCTTGGGAGGCACTGCTGCCTTACAGACTGATGTTTAAGCCACTCCCCCCAGGTTAAACCAGCTCCATCCATTGTTCTTCAGTCGTACTAGAAATATCAAACATTAAAACACAGTCCAGAAAAAAGAACTTTAACTATAACCTAACCTTAACCCTTACCTTATTCCTTACCTAACCTTAACCCTAACCTTAACCCTAAACTTAATCTAACTTTAACTCTAAAATAAGAAAGTAATTTTCAGCTAGTTATTCAAATTTGGCAAATTTTTTTAAAGGAGAAACTAAAGACCTGGAATGAACTGGACTGAACATACTCAAGGAATACATGAAATAACTAAAAGACACATATATCCGAAGCATGGGCAGAGGAGGGTGAATCAATACATTAGCCAGTTAGTTTGCTCTTAATAAATGCTGGCCAAATAGAGAGAGGTGTCAGTCAGTGATAATCTGTTCGTTGTGTTAGGAGGCTGTCCGGGAACTACCATTATTAATATGTTGTAAAAAGTATGTTGTTGAAGTTTGGAAGTTTATGCGTATGCTCTGTACTTGTAAGTTAGCTGTCAGCATCCCATGCCGCTGTGAGAGCATGGTAATATACGATATATATGGTATCGTGGTGCACTCGCATTTACTTGCTGACCTGCAACTGTACTAGGATGTGAAAAGAGTGTGGTATGTGCTTGAGTTTATGTGTACGTTCTACATTTATAAATATATATGTTTTGAGTCTTTATGCCACTTTGAGAGAGTAATAACCTATATAAGTATACTCGTTGTGCACGCGCTTTGACTATTAGCCTGTGTTACGTCCCCCAGTCTGTATATTTAATAAAATGTGTACCTTGGGGTTTTGGTTGGTGTCCAATGTGCTATTTTTCTGCCTTGTTTTCTGTGTGTTTGTCTCTGTTCAGTTTGTGTGTCCCCACAGGTGGAGAAACTTTGCAATCATCACTCATCACTTATCCCTGGCTCCTCCCCTCCGTTATCCCATACACCTGGTTTCTTCAATCAACAACCATTATTCATCATACCTTCCCCTCAGTATAAAACCACCCATTTTGTGTTCATTCTCTCTCTCTCT
>JACXGM010013891.1:0-22351 GCA_016801145.1 Umbra pygmaea | reverse complement strand
TGTGTGTGTGTGTGTGTGTGTGTGTGTGTGTGTGTGTGTGTGTGTGTGTGTGTGTGTGTGTGTGTGTGTGTGTGTGTGTGTGTGTGGCAGTGGGTTCGTGTAGCCTGTGCTTTTAGCAGGCCACATCAATCTGTCATGGTGGCAGTGACACTGTTGTAATGAGCCGAGCCAACATAACAAAGAGGCAGGAGGGGAAAACACAGAGCTGACAACAGGGAGAAGAGGGGCCATGATGGAATCAGATCTCACTAGATCTCTAACTGAAATCAGAGACATAAAGAGCACCTCATTAAAAACTCTCCTCTATCTCTCCAATCTATCCTGTCCAACAAAGCATACAAAACTAAAGATGATATCCACCAGTTAACAAAATCCCAGGTTGAATTTTACATTTTAAATGTGATTCTCAAACCATCCATAGCAAATCTCTCATCTGCAGAAGAATCTAGAGAACACCACCCGAAGCTAGCTAGTACTGGGCTCTGTCCACAAAGGCAAACACAACCACCAGACATCTGGAGAACAACACGGTTACACCCATAGAAATAGAATGGATAGAAAGGCCATTGAACTGCTTGGGGTGGTAATTTGATTAGTACACAACACAATGGCGATTGTTTTCAGTTGTCAATGTGACAACACGCAAATCAGTTTAATGCGGAAGTAGGCCGCTAGATCTTTGCAATGGAATGGTTCACATAAAAACGGCTGCCACTCTGACCATTCTGCTACATTGATTTGAATTGGAATGGCCTTTCTTTCCATTCTATTTCTATGGTTACACCCAACCAACTCATGATCAACCAAAAGCAGAGCAAATAGTAATGCTACATGACCTAAACTGAGATTACACAGTGGCAGAGTACCTGACCATGGAAACTGACCCCAAAGTTATGAAAAACCTTGGCTATGACGATGACTCAGTGAGAATGACCTTGCAACTGAGCGAGGCTGCCACAGGCAGAAATGTCTTTAGAGGACAGACTGTGGGTACAAATGAGGTGGAAAACGAGCTGCACTTCCTAATCTCCTGCCAAGAGTGAGAAAAAGAGTTAGAAAAAAATGGATGAGGGAGTGTAAGAGAGAGACAGAGAAAGAAAAGACACAGACAAAAGCAAGCAAATGCGCACACAGACGCACTGAAGGACACACTCTCATGCACACATACAGAGAAATGCACCACAACATAAATCATGTCTTCTAGCAGTGATAGGCTGTATTATGATAGATTGTGTGGCTTGAGAAGAGGCCTGAAATGAGACCTGAGAGGAGACCTGCAAAGAAACCTAAAAGGAGACCTGGGAGGAGACCTGCAAGGATCCTGACTACAGAATTAAAAGTGGCAACAACGAGGCCATGTGACTTCCTCACCCATGAACTCGACAGGATAAAACCATTACAGAGATCATACATAAAAAATGAGGGACCTGGCAAGCTATTGCTCCGCACAGACGAGACAGTAGATAGGAAAGACACTGGCATTAGTTACCAGACACTGGCATTAGTTACCAGACACTGGCATTAGTTACCAGACACTGGCATTAGTTACCAGACACTGGCATTAGTTACCAGACACTGGCATTAGTTACCAGACACTGGCATTAGTTACCAGACACTGGCATTAGTTACCAGACACTGGCATTAGTTTTCCAGACACTGGCATTAGTTACCAGACACTGGCATTAGTTACCAGACACTGGCATTAGTAACCAGACACTGGCATTAGTAACCAGACACTGGCATTAGTAACCAGACACTGGCATTAGTAACCAGACACTGGCATTAGTTACCAGACACTGGCATTAGTACCAGTGTTCAAGTGTCCGTCACTAGGCCGTTAGGTTAGTGTTCCAGTTATACAGATGTAATAAAAAATGTTCAACCCCCATTGCAAATCAGTTTTATTGTCAAAATGTACAGACTTTCAGCTGTTTACAATGAACCTATCAAAAAAGCAATTGAAATTGCTCAACACAACAAATGCTTCAAATGGTTTCCACAAATTCAACTCCAAATGCAACTGATAATGACTGATAGCCAGACACCAGCCTCTGGCAGCGTTCCTGAGGGATCTTAGCTCATTCCTCATAAGCAATGGCCTCCAGTTCAGTAACTTTATTGGGTTTGCGTGCTGCAACCGCCTTCAAATCCCACCAGAGATTTTCTATGGTGTTCAAGTCTGATGAGTGATGGCCACTGCAGCATTTTCAAGGACTTCTTCTGCAACCAAGCCTTGGTGGACCTTTCAGTATGCTTGGGATCATTGTCAGGTTGGAAGGTCCAATGACGTCAAAGCTTCAGCTTTCTCACAGATGGCATGACGTTTAATCCTAGGCTTTCCTGATAACATCAATAAATGCATCTTGCCTTCAACATGCTGCTTTTGGGTCAGTAGTGGTGTAGGTCCTGGAGTTCTGGCATTGAAACCTTCTGCGTTTAGTACGCGCCTTACTGTGCTCACTGAAACCTCAGGGCTTGTTGCCACCACGTCTTGCTGCAGGTCTTTTGCAGTCACTTAAGTGTTTTTCACAACCTGCCATCTCAGAAATCTGGTTGCACCCGCTGATAGCTTCTTTTTCTGCCCCGTCCAGGTAGTGTAAACACTCTTTCCTTAACTTTGAACTTGCAAACTATGCTGCCAACGGTGTCTCTGGGAACATTCAGTACCATCGCTATTTTTTGTATCCTATTTTTGAGACTGGAGAAGTCATTGCATTGCATTGTCAGTTGGATTTGGGGAAACCACTTGAAGCATTCGTTGTTTGAGCTTTTTCAATTGCTTTTGTTTGATTTGTTCATTGTAAACAGCTGACAGTCAGTACATTTTGACAATACACCTGATTTGCAACGGTGCTTGATATATTTTATATAAAACAACTGTACAGTCGTGGCCAAACGTTTTGAGAATGTCACAAGTATTGGTCTACACATAGTTTGCTGCTTCAGTGTCCTTTTTGTCTTTTTGTCAGTAGTTACTATGGTATACTGAAGTATAATTACAAGCAGTCCATAAGTGTCAAAGGCTTTTACTGACAATTACAGTAAGTTTATGCAGTCAATATTTGCAGTGTTGACCCTTCTTTTTCAAGCCCTGGCATGCTGTCAATTAAATTCTGGGCCACATCCTGACTTTATTGACCACAAGTTCTCAATGGGATTTAGGTCTGGGGAGTTTTCTAGCCATGGATACCAAATGTCAATATTTTGTTCCCCGAGCCACTTAATGATCACTTTTCCCTTATGGCAAGGTGCCATAATGCTGGAAAAGGCATTGGTCATCACCAGAGCCATAGAGAGAGAGAGTTGCGTCAACTCCGTTCACTTCATCAATCAGTTTTTTTACAGCAATGGCGGATCATGGAGACCGTCAACAGTTCCAAACAAACTGAGATACTACCCGTGTCGCCATAGAGAAATAACGTTTCATCAGCTCCTTACTGAGGTAATAACTTTAAAATCCGAATTACTTTTTAAACCTGCATTGCAGACACATTTTAGCTGACGTTATTTAGCATAAGTTTATAAAATCAACTAATTTAAATGTTTGAGGAAAACTAGCTAACTTAAACAGTTAAAAATAAATTTGTAAATTTGTAAACAGCACTTGAAACAACTTTCATATAATAGATCATACCAAAAATCGCTTTTGTTACAGCTGCTCCCATAGACTTCAATGTATTAAAATAATACGCTTGTAACTTTTTAGAGACGCATGAACCACGTGACCGTACCACGTGACATTATAATTTTTTACCCTCCATTGACGCAACTCTCTCTCTCTATGGCTCTGGTCATCACCAACTGTTGGGATGGTTGGGAGAAGATGCTCTCGGAGGATATGTTGGTACCATTCTTTGTTCATGGCTGTGTTTTTAGGCAAAATTGAGAGTGAGCCCACTCCCTTGGCTGAGAAGCAACGCCACACATGAATGGTCTCACAATACTTTACTGTTGGCATGACACAGGACTGATGGTAGTGCTCACTTTGTCTTCTCGGGACCATCGGAAACAATCGGAAAGGGGATTCATCAGAGAAAATTACTCAGCAGTCCAATTCCTGTACCTTTTGCAGAATGTCTTTCCCTGATGTTTTTCCTGGAGAGATGTAGCTTCTTTTCAGGCCTTCCTACAAAAGTCTTCACCTCACTGTGCATGCAGATGCACTCACACTTTCCTGCTTCCATCCCTGAGCAAGCCCTTTACTGGTGGTGCCCCGATCCCGCAGCTGAATAAACTTTAGGAGATGTCCTTCCGCTTGCTGTACTTTCTTGGGCGCCCTGACGCCTTCTTCACAACAACTGAACCTTTCTCCTTGAAGAACTTGATGATCTGATAAATAGTTGATTTAGGTGCAATCTTACTAGCAGCAATATCCTTGCCACCTTTTAAAGCTTCCAGTCTGTTATTCTAACTCAATCACCATGAAAGATTGATCTCCAGCCTTGTCCTCATCAACACTCACCTGTGTTAACGAGACAATCACTGACATGGCAACTGGTCCTTTTGTGGCAGGGCTGAAATGTAGTGGTAATGTTTTTTTGGGGGATTAAGAGTATTTTCACGTCAAAGAGGGACTTTGCAATTCATTGCAATTCATCTGATCACTCTTCATGACAGTCTGGAGTATATGCAAATTGAGGCATCAGCTTGTAAAAATTTGTATGTGTCATTCTCAAAATGTATGGCCATTACTGTAGCTAGCTAATTTTCCATCCCATGCCTTGCTAACATTTCATCTTTTTCACAATGTCCCAGGCCTCACCTCCAGCAGCTCGTCCCCCACGCGGATGCGTCCATCCTTGGCGGCGGCTCCCCCAGGGCTGATTCCGACCACGAAGATGCTGAGGCAGGAGCGGTCACGGTTCCCTGCCAGGCTCAGACCCAGGCCCTGACGCTCCTTGTCCAGCTCCACACACAGCAGCTCCCCCTGCAGCTCCCCATAGCGAAGCCTGATCCGCTCTGGGAAAACACAGAGACAGTTCTGACACTGTTTCACTGGTGAAGCCTGCAGCAGATGAGGAAAAGCAAACTGCCCAGCCACATCTGGTCCCACACAAACATGCGCTCTTCAGAAGGGCTGAAAGGGACCCTGACTGGATTCTTCACATGCAAACTTATAGGCCATGCACATATACACACAGTTCTACCTAGTGCTGAGCGGTATACCGGTTCACACCGAATACTGGTGTTTATTTTTGTTATGATATGAATTTTTTATATACCGCGATACCGGCGTATTTGAACACATAACGTCTGGAATGCTACGCTGCGCGACACTGTTTCAGTTCAGACCCTTTTTAATGTTGCACTTATAAACACGCATGGTGCGACTGCGAGGCGTGGTGAGGGTAAACAGTAGTGCTCAGGGGCCGGTTGCACCAGCTAGACATATATAGGTCCTAACTATACGTCCGACCTAAAATGCCCTTTACTTCAGATTTTATATTTATACCTGTTGCACCAGCCGGGCGTAAGCTCTCAATGAGCTACACCTAGTAGCCAGCAGGCACAGACAGGGTGCAGGGTGCTGATTTATATAAATTATTTATTTTAATTAATTAATTTTTTCTCTCTGATTGATTATTTTCTCACTCTCTGATTGCATTAAGATTTAGCTGTAATTTCTTTGGAGAAAGATTGTTTTGTTCAATCGAAGATATAGGGCACATTATTTACGTTAGCAGCGAACTACATGGATTATGAATCAAATGCCTGGAAATAGCCAACGTGTTGTTAGTTAAAACGGTACTAACTACATTAGAAACAAATCTTGATTAATATAAATTGTGAATATATTTTCTGTTATCTTTCTCAAGTTAGGACGATGCAAGATGTTTTGTCTAAATAAAGTTGGGTTAATGCAGCAAATTCCATGTATTTTTCATACCGTAGTGCACAGCACACGCACACATTCTTTGGCTTTGTAACTCAGAACAATTAGTAAACAGGTTTAGCTATTTACATTTCTCTTGCAGGCACATTGGATTTAGGGATACATTTATTATTAGTGGAATTTATAATCCATGAATATAGTATGTTTTTAAGCCAATGAAATGCAAGTATTTTAATGGTAGCTTCTCTTCTCTTTTACACTTTATGGCTTATGGAACAAAACGGTTGCCACGGGGCAACATTGGAACGTTTAAAACTTTCTTCGTCCATTTTATCTATTTGGATTAAGGAAAGAACACTTTCTAGCAACTATCACTAGTAGCTAATATTCTGATCTCACGGATGCACATTGCTTATGGCTTAGCTATGACTAGTCTTATTTATATTTGGTGCAACAGCTGTAAATTCTACTCACAACATCGGATATTAGCAATTTGTTCCACAACCTTAACCATCTAAGCACGTCTTGGAATATAAAAAAATTATGAATCTGCTGCAATAATTCTTCTCTCAACCAGTACAAAATACTGGGAACACCTGATTATGCATAGAAAAAAAATATACCGTCATTTAGCCTACCGTGAAACCGGTAGAATTTTGAAAAATACTGTGATATACATTTTTGGTCATACCGCCAAGCACTAGTTCTACCTTTTTACTGCTATGACAGTCTGTTCCATTTGACATGGTTATTATAGCATAGTTCAGAGGCCACAGAGGACCATGTTCATGTCGGCTTTCTAGCTACATTCAATGATTGCCGCTCTAGTTGAATATGAGTTTTGCAGTAATTTAGTTGATGTCTTCTACTAAACACTACATACATTTTTTTGATTGACATGCTTTTCCAATTTGTGTTACGGCAGGAATGGTCAATTCCCAAATAAGAAGTATTATTCTGCTATCACAATGACAAGCACTGTAGATGACAAACATGAGCACAAGATAATTTCTCATCAATAAATATTAATTTGATATGCCAAAAATAATAGATTTAAAGTGATTTCATTTTGTAATTGGCAGGCATCTTGCATAGTCAATCAAGAAGATTACAATAAATTACAATTAGCAATCTGTCACTAAAAAACCCCAGAGACATACATCTTAATTTTCACTGTAATCCTTTCACTCGTATTCTCCATCAAAATGACACCATGGCATCTACTGAACAGGTGGCGGTTCCACACTGAGTGTTTTGGTTATTTTTTCCATGGAAATAAAATGTCCTTTTTAATCTATCACGGGATTCCTCAGGGCCATATCTGATGCCTGCTGTGAACTTGATAGATCTGCTGCCAGAATATGCCAGCTCCTTGCCTGGCTAGACTCCTCTAATCCTCTGGCTCAGGTAGAGGGTAGGTCAGGCTGACCCCGGGGCTATGTGTCCATTCCTAAAACTCTCCTATCTGGCCGCCCTGGCAACAGGGTCTGTAGCAATCAGCTGCTGTCAGGACATGAGTCCGGACAGTAACATCCAGCCTGCTGCCGGTCTCCTGCTCTGGGTTTCCTGAACTCCCTCATCCCTTGGCAGAAGGCGGTGTGGTAACTGTTTATTAACCTGGCAGTGACCAAAAACCTCTAAAAGGAAATTAAACAAACTTGCCAGTTTGCATGAAGGTATAAATGCTTTTATGAAATTATTTTTTTCAATTACTAAAATTAAAATTCAAACTGCTGTCTGCATAAACTGCTCTGCATCATCTAGATACTTTAGCAGCCAGGCAAACTTGAAAAACAAGGTTATGTCAAACTCCTTTTCCGCCAATCACAAAAGTGTAACAAACCAACCATAGACCATATGGACTGCGTTGACCTACAGATAACAGCAGCTGTGTGTGTGAGACCATGTGTGAACTTGTGTGTTAACCACTGAAAACCTTCCCATCTTTCATAAAATGATTACTATTAGATTAGTAAAGACAGCTGTCCATCAAAAAGATTACACTTTCTGGTCAAACTGTTTAGGGCATGTACACCACTGCTGTGTGTCTGTGTGTGTGTGTGTGTGTGTGTGTGTGTGTGTGTGTGTGTGTGTGTGTGTGTGTGTGTGTGTGTGTGTGTGTGTGTGTGTGTGTGTGTGTGTGTGTGTGTGTGTGTGTGTGGAAAACAAACAGAGAAAGCGTTTTCAAGGGAGACTTTTAAGAAAATCTGCTTAGATAAAATCTCTTATAACCTCTAAAAAACTGCTCAGTCTCTACATGCGCTGCATTTCAATACATTTCACACACTGTCATGAGGCACGATGATTTCAATATATTTCACACACTGTCGTGAGGGACGATGATTTCAATACATTTCACACACTGTCATTATGCACAATGATTTCAATACATTTCCGAAACGGCTAAGAGGCACTTTTGAATGAAGACTTGCATGTAATTGGAATCAACATAAGTGACGCTTGCGTGTGTACAGTGTATCCGGAAAGTATTTACAGCACTTCACTTTTTCCACATTTTTTTATGTTACACCCTTATTCTGAAATGGATGAAATTCAAAATTTTACAAACAATACTCCACAATGATTGTATTCACAGCCTTTGCCATGACACTCAAAATTGGGATCAGTTGCATCCTGTATCCACTGATCATCCTTGAAATGTTTCCACACCCTGATTGGAGTCCACCTGTCATAAATTCAGTTGGTTGGACATGATTTGGAAAGGCACACACCTGTCTACAGTATAAGGTCCCACAGTTAACAGTGCATGTCAGAGCACAAACTAAGCCATGAAGTCGAAGGAATTGTCTGTAGTCCTCTAAGACAGAATAGTATAAAGGGACAGATCTGGGAAAGTGTATAGAAAAATATCTGCAGCATTGAATAGGCAAAATAGGACATTTTTGATTTGAGCATTTCTGATTAATATTACGTTCAGATTTTGTAATAATTTCCCTCAAAACCTTGCTGTCACACTGAAATAGCCACTGCTAGCACTGGAACTTGCTGTGGTTCTGCTCAAACTTTATGCTTGGACTTAATTAGAAATGCTCTCAACTGGAAAGAACATGCTCGTGAATAAAGATAGGAATAAAACTCCATCCTCTATTGCCTGAATGGCAAGCGTCATGTCTGAAGGAAACCAGGCACCGCTCATCACCTGGCCAATACAATCCCTACAGTGAAGCATGGTGGTGGCAGCCTCATGCTGTGGGCATGTTGTTCAGCAGCAGGAAATGGGAGACTAGTCAGGATTGAGGGAAAGATGAATGCAGCAATGTACAGATACATCCTTCCTGAAAACCTGCTCCAGAGCGCTCTGGATCTCAGACTGGGGTGAAGGTTCATCTTACAACAGGACAATGACCCTAAGCCCAAAGCCAAGATAACAAAGGAGTGGCTACAGGACAACTCTGTGAATGTCCTTGAGTGGCCCAGCCAGAGTCCAGACTTGAACCCGATTGAACAACTCTGGAAAGATCTAAAAAATGCTGTAACCCGACTCTTCCCATCCACCTTGATGGAGCTGGAGAGGTCCGGCAAAGAAGAATGGGAGAAACTGCCCAAAAATAAGTGTGCCAAGTTTGTAGCATCATATTCAAAAAGACTTGAGGCTGTATTTGCTGCCAAAAATGCTTCAACAAAGTACTGAGCAGAGGCTGTGATTACTTATGTAAATGTGCTTTCTTGTTTATTTTTAATAAATCTAGCTAAGATTTCAAACACACATTGTCATTATAGGGTATTGTTTGTAGAATTTTGAGGGAAATAATGACTTAAAACCATTTTGGAATAGGGGTTTAACATAACAAAATGTGGAAAAATATGAAGTGCTGTAAAGTACAAGTCTGACTCCCTAACCACTGAGCCTTCTGATGCCCATTTTGATGCCAAATAGATTTCACAGCGATTCTTCTGTTCAATTCACTACATCCCCCATTCTACCTCAGCAAAGTCACCAATGCTCCATATAACACCCACCACTGCAGTCTCTATACACTAATTGGCTGGCCTTCACTACACACCCGTCGTCAAACACACTGGTATCATCTGATCTACAAGTGTTTCCTAGGCAAAACCCCACTTTACCTAAGATTATTAGTCTCCAGAGCAACACCCTCTCTCAATCTGCGTTGAAGCAGGTTTATAACTCTGGTTACCACTAAAGCCTGCACCTCCTTTGGCTGCATCTCCTTCCAATTCTCTGCTGCTAATGATTGGAATTTTCTACAAAAATCCCTGAAGCTTGAATCCATTGTCCCGCTAACCACCTTCAAAGCACTACTAACTAATCTACTGTCAGACCACTGCACATGTTAATCCCACCCAACCCTCTTATGCTATTATGCACTTTGCACAATCTGACCAGCATAGCTGTCTCTGTATATTTTGCACACTCCACCTCCCACAGTTCTGGTTATTATGCCACTTACCATAGAGTTATTCACGAACAGCCACTTTGTACCTAAACAAATCTACCCATCTACCTCAGCCCCTACTCTTCATTATTTTTATTTTTTTATAACTGTCTGTATTGTACAGCGCCACACGACTGTATTCACCAGTCATCTACCTCCTAATATTGACATCTGTTGCACTACTTGTTGCACTACTTGTCTGACATGTACACTGTATTATTTATTATTCATTCACAATTTTTCTCTGTTTTTACTATTTATTGTGCACTCCTTGTTTTGTAATTATATGTGTAACTTCTTGCTGTCTGTACCCCAATGGTTTAATCTTGGCCAGGTCGCCGTCTCAAATGAAAAAAAATTCTCAACGTGTCCACCTGGTTAAATAAAGGTTAAATAAAAATGAATAAAAAAAATAAAATGAAAAGAAGCTTTGACAGGTCGTTATTTGGCGGAGACACAAATGTTATTGATGCCCCAAACATCAGCTCGACATTGCTCATGTCTCCCCACAACCACAAGCCAATGTTATTCAGTATTTTGATAGATGACTGGGGGGTTTCATATCCCAACGAATACCCTCCTGATGTTGCATAACACCATCAGGTCCTAGAACATGATGTACAGTTAAATCACTTCTGCCATGTCAGTTGTACTGTACCAGCCCAGCAATGGTTCACTCCTCTTCTGATTGAAACAGGGACAGACACACACACATTCAGGGACAGACACACACACACACACACACACACACACACACACACACACACACACACACACACACACACACACACACACACACACACACACACACACACACACACACACACACAGGGACAGACACACACACACACACACGCAGGGACAGACACACACACACACGAAGGGACACAGTAGCCGTTCTGTCATGGATCAGTCTTTCCTTTTAGATTGTAACAAATTAGATAACATGGAACAAAGGGGAACAGATCCAAGAGCATCATGATATGAGCCATCTGGACCAGGGCGTTAAAGCGTTGAGGCCTGGACGTGACCATCATTCACAAGCTATCCAGGAGACTAGAGGACACTGAGGACGAGAGAGACACCGTGACAGGGAGTCAGAGAGATACAGGATCAGTGAGGAAGATGCCCTTCTTCTCTAATTTTAATGATATTTTCATTGCACTAACCCACCCATCTTCCACCCGACACAATTGAACTTTGACAGGGGGGAGTTTGTGTTAATCAGATGTGTGATTGTGAATAACTGACAGCAGGAGTGATCTGGAGCAGGTCTGGCCTCATTATAGCAATTGTCAGCAATCTCAGGAGAGTTCAGAGATTTTCCTCAATCAGTAACAATGGTATTCGCCTGAACCTACAGTAGGCGCTTGGAGGGTGGCATTTTTCCAACAAACAAGCATGATTCAGCTTTCAGGCGCCCGACTCACCACAGAGTACTGCTGAGGAAAACCTACCTTGTAAACCCATTTTCCCCCCCTCCCAATACCCGCTGACCCTGCAGCTCTGAAGCTTCATGGACAGATGCGGGATGACCAGGGGTGCTCACATTGTTAATTCAACCAAATTTCACAGAGTCTTTAGTCAGATGATCTGTGGGATGATTACACTCACCAACTATACTTCTGCAATTGAATTTACAGGCAACAGATCTACACACAATGTGTTGCTGGAGAGCGCCGTGGCAAGGTAGATGATTTGCATTATCTACCACAAATCGGAAAACATATCTTTACCAGGTACCTACTAATTCACTCCCAACAGTGATGAACAAGTTTGTAGTGCCTTCTGCAAGTTGACGGGCTACAAGTAGGTATTGATCCTATTTAAGGTGACAAATTTACAACAGTATGAAGTGGTAGAACAGAAACAAAACAACTTAAAAATATAAAAGCCCTCAAAAGCTGCTGCAAGAATCCTGATAACTGAGCACATGCAGATTACGGGAAATGTTATTGGATTAACTATCTGGATCTATTATTTAAATCTTTGAGGAACACCACAATAAATTATTGATAATATGGAGAATGGTATTTGTCTTGTAAAAATGTATTTATATGACAATTAAAATGTATTAAAAGTTTTTATTGACTGAGGTCTTAGGTGTTCTCCCGGATGTGAGGACCTGTAAATATCCACAAAGGAGGACTGTCTAACTGAGGGGCTCGGTAGTAACCCAGTCTAACTGAGGGCCTAGGCAGTAAGTCAGTCTGACTGAGGGGCTAGGTAGTAAGCCAGTCTGACTGAGGGGCTAGGTAGTAACCCAGTCTGACTGAGGGGCTAGGTAGTAAGCCAGTCTGACTGAGGGGCTAGGTAGTAAGCCAGTCTGACTGAGGGGCTAGGTAGTAAGCCAGTCTGACTGAGGGGCTAGGTAGTAAGGCAGTCTGACTGAGGTGCTAGGTAGTTGAAAAATTGGGGTGGAGATGGAGAGTAGAGAGCAATCTGAGGAGAGAGAAGAGAAAGACGTGTAGAGCGTGTCCTCATTATCCACAGCTACTGCTTAATGAGACTCCTCCATCACTTTACCATAGGACACACACATGCTCAACACACACACACACACACACACACACACACACACACACACACACACACACACACATGCTCAACACACACACACATACACACTGGACCAGCAGCCCATGGTACTCCATCAAAGAGTGTCCAGGCCAGACCAAGCTCATCTGTAGAGACCTAGCAGTGGGCTGCATGGTGATGTGATAGTGACTGACAGCATCACACTGCGTCTCTGTGATTTCTACCTGAAGCCAAATTGTCAACATGGGATAAAAACTTGCTTAGCCACAGAACTCAGCTATGACATGTTGCTGTATGCCAAATGTATTGTTCTTCACAGCAAGAAATCAAGCAAGAAAGAAATACACCCTAAGTAGTCAAATGCATAGGGATTTTTAGTCACATTTCTATGTTTGTAACACGTCTGCACTAAGGGCTGAACATCTCTATCAACTGATTTTCTGGATCACTACCTAAAAAGGTCAAAGAAAGATTATGTTTGTCTAAAAAATTATTTGTTGACATTCTGAGTGCAAGGCTTGCGGTAGAATCCAGGACCTCTTAAACCCCTTCATAGACTTTTGATAAAAATATTAATTTTGAACATTTTTTTGTACAGAGAAACAGCATATTAGCATTCACACCAGGAGAAAACACTGGGAAAACAACCAACTTGTTGTACACAACCAACTTGTACACAACCAACTTGTTGTACACAATTATCTTATTTATTGTAGCATATGGTTCTGTATCTTAGGGCAACCACACAAACCTAGTAATATAGTGTATATACATTGCTTCTATTCACAACATGTAAAGGCAGTTATGAATAAAAATAATCCTGAGCGATGAGCCTGGCACACAATACCAAACCCCCCCCAGCAAACCACAACCAGACAGAACCAACAGATGTAGGCAGGGGCCAGGTGGGAGGGCACATTGAAACAACAATGTAACTTCTGCAGGTAATCCCACTGACGTCTTAAATACACAGCGTAATTATCATGTGACTAACTATGGCTGATAGGCATGAATCTATCAGCTGATTAGGACAGACCTCTCCCTCGGATTTCCTGGCAGAACTGGCAATTGCAATAAAATCACATAAATTAGATAAATATTACATAAACAGACATAATCAAATACCCAACATCCCTGGCGGTGCTCACTGTAATCTATTAGAACAATCTTTTCTTTAGACAATTTAGAAAATGCTCGTCTTGAAAAGAAACAGGTGCAGGAGCTTTATTTTAGCCATCCATTTGACCATGTTTTGAGACTCTTATCTCCTAAAAGTATTAGCAAGTGACATTTTGCACATTTTTGGAAATTTGGAATTGAAGTGAACCAATTACTATGTGCAGACTATCAGCTCTATATTTCTTCCTTGTCAGATTAAGTATTAAAAAATGTCTGCATGCTTTGTATATAGGACCCCCATTTTATGGTATCAACACTATTTGGACTTGGCTTATTCTTTGTAGGCAGGTGTAGGGATGCACCGATACCACTTTTTCATTGCCGATACCAATCAGAGTACTGAACTTTGAGTACAAACCTGATACTGAATACCGATCCGATACCAGTGTTTTAATGCTACATAATGTAAAACTTGCATTCACCCATTGTATTGTCAGACTTAATAGAGACATGGGACATGTCTGAACTAAGAATGTCTGTGGTGAATCTAATTGCAGTTACATCTTTCAGCAAATCCAAAATGTAATTTACTCTACCATTCAGGGGGGCCATTTCAGACACAGTGTCAGCTAGGCTGATGGATACCCACATTTTACCAGCCACCATATTGTTCATCCAACAGCGTTTCACATTTGAGAGGTGCAAAACATTTAACTTATGCCACAATATTGGTTGAATCAGCTTTTAATTTTACTTTTGTACATTTATTTTAGAATAATCTGTTTGGAAAACATGTCTGAGATTAATAACGAAATAATCTATGCAATCGCTAAAATAGCTTCTATCAAATCTACAAGTAGATGCCTCTTCAGCAATAGAACCAAACACAATACAACAAATATTAATAGTAAACCGTAATCTGGCAAAGTAAAATAGTTGATTAACAACAGATTCTAAATAAATTTAGTTTGTCCTTGAGAAGTCGAATAGGCTCCCATTGCATTTGTGTGTGCGTGCGCATGTATGCTTCTCAGTGCCTCTTATCAGAATCCAAACGCAACAAACACTCGTACGTGTTTTTACTGGCAGCAAAATCATTCAATTCGCTGTGTGCTTGACTTATTACTTTTTTAATGTTCTGAGATCATGGATAATAACATTGTGTCATACTCGCACCATATTCCCAATTTTCATAACTAAACAAGCTTTGTTCTCGATATTCTCTACATTCACTTCATCTAGTCTACTGGTGCTGACACAGCATAAGGGCTCTTAATTCTGGGCAACTAAAGCTTTTTTTGTCTGTACTGCACTGTATTGTACAGTCGTTTGCAAAGGTTTAGGCAGCCCTGACAATTTCCATGATTTTCAGTTATAAATAATAGGGCACTTGGATCAGCAATTTCATTTTGATCTATCAAATAACTGAAGGACGCAGTAATATTTCGGTAGTAAAATGAGGTTCATTGGATTAACAGAAAATGTGCAATATGCATCAAAACTAAATTAGATAGGTGCATAACTTTGGGCACCCTGGTCATTTTGTTGATTTAAATACCTGTAACTACCTAGCACTGATTAATTGGAACTAGGGATGTTAACGATTAATCGACGATCGATTGATTGATCGTTAAGAATTTACTCGATACAATCAAATCTGAAAACGAGCAACGGGTTGTTTCACATTATAGTCTAGCAATGAGTATATTTTCAATTAAGTGCCACCAAGGGGCGCAAATGGATCACAGACAGTGGTCTCGATACGTTGAGAAGATAGGGACGGACGACTGAAGGCGGGGCGGACAGTGGTAGAGCTAGACGTCACGATGTCGGCGGTGCGCAGGATCAGTTCAAACCTAAAGCGTGGGGCACATCCGACGTGGGCCGGCTGGGTGAAGCGGTTGGACGTACGAGGAGGGGAGCCGGAACGGGGGCGCGTGGCATCCTCGTGGGGAGCTGCTGCCGCGGAGTGTGAGCAGGAGGGGGCGGAGGTTGTGGCTCTGGACTTGCTGAGTGGGGGAGTGGGGCAAGGCGAGGGCAGGCTGGCTGCCGGTGAGGTGGCGGGTCGCGACGGCGGTGCAGTGAGTGAGGTCGGCATGGTGGGGAGCTCAGGTGAGAGTGTGGGTGGTGATAGTGTGGGGCTGGGGTTTGAGGAGGCATGGGGAAGTCGTCGGAGGAAGAAGAGGGCACGGAAGAAAGAGGGTGTGGAGAGTAGTTTGGGAGAGGGTGATGGGCCGACACTGAGTGGTGGGGAGCAGGTGTTTAAGGTGGTTGTGGTGTTTTTGGCCCCGACACATCAGATGTTACACCCAGTGTCGCTCACGATGGCGATTAGGGATCAGGTCAGTAGGGTAGAGGATGGTAGGTGTTTGAGTGGGGGTAGGGTGCTTGTTGTGGTGGGGAGTGTGGCTCAGAGGGATAAGCTGCTGAAGGTGGAGGTGCTGAATGGGGGTAGGGTGAAGTGTACGGTGCTTGGGAGTGCGGTGAAGGTGAGAGGGTTGATCACGGGGGTTCCGGAGGATATCTCTATGGAGGAGCTAAGAGAGGTGGTGACGGGAGGGGATGTGGTGGGTGCGAGTTGGTTGGGCAGTAGGGCTCTGGGGTTGGATAAGGTGAGTCCCACGGTGTTGTTGGAGTTTGGAGGGCCGTTGCCGAGGAGGGTGTACTTAGGGTGTATGAGCTTTTTTGTGAGGGAATATGTGCCACCGCCACTGAGGTGTTTTAACTGTCAGCGCATGGGAAATGTGGCGGCGATGTGCAGGGGGCAGGGTAGGTGTGGTAGGTGTGGCGGTGCGCATGAGTATGGTAAGTGTGGGGTAGGGGCCGTGGTGAGGTGTTGTAATTGTGGTGGGGAGCATAGTGCTGCGTTTGGGGGGGGTGTGGTGCAGAAGCAGGCGGCGGAGGCACAGCGGGTCAAAATGGTGGCTGGGGTCACGTATGCGGAAGCGGTGCGGAGAGTGGGGGGACTGGGGGTTGGTGTGCAAGTGGAGAAGGAGAGGGTTGTAGGCCCGGTGTTGGAGGACGGTGTGGGTGTTCATAGTGTGGTGTTGTCTGAGAAGTGTAAGCATGAGTGTGTGGTGGGTAAGGACTCACTGGTGGTGGGCAGGGTAGAGTTTTTGGTGTTTTTGTGTAGTGTGATAAATGTGTGTAGTCAGGTCAAGGGACGGAATGCGAGGATTGATGTTGTGGTGGGTGCTGCTAGGGAGTTTATGGGTGTTAATGATGTCACGGGGGAAATGGTGCACGAGTTGATGAAGGGGAAGGGGGAGAGTAGGTAGTGGGGTGGGTGGGGGGGGTTGGGAGGTGTTGACTGGGGGGGCCGTGGCCGGCCTCGCTCTCCAGTGCTGTTGGTGGCGGTGTATGCACCTTTAGTTGGTTGCGATCCGCCATTTAACCCAAAGAAGAAGAAGAAGGGGGCGCAAATTCTGATTCTTCCGCGAGCAGCATCAGCATTGAATCTGCTGCTAGTGCTTCTGGCATTAACGTTACAAGTCAGATGCTAAATGTCCAAGATCCATCCGCTTTGCAAATTGATGAGACCCGGGAGCAATCCGTTGCAGCTACCCCAATCAGTGCCTGTTTTCCATGCCCAAAACAGGGATGTTTTGTCACAGCAGCAAATATCCTTGGTATGTGTTACATCAGCCACTCAATATGACATTGGCAATGTTAAGACTGACGAACTGAAAAGTGAATCCGATTCTGTCAAACTAAAACCATTACAGTCTACATTTGGTTTGGTCTTGCTGTTGCATAGTGTTGTTACTAGCTAGCTTGAGGAATAATTATTCACATGATGAAAGAACCGTGTTTGCTTTTACTCTTAATGCCGACCTTTATTGCACGGTTTTCTGAGTTAGATAAAAAAACAATATTAATATTAATCAATCTCTCTTCCTCATGCACTCGCTCGTTGAGTAGACTGCATAATAATACATATTGTGCATGCGTTTTGGGGACTGTTCTTGAGTGTACTATGAAATAGAATACTGCCGCTATCCCTGTTAATTCCACATGTATACTCGAAAACTTCAAGGTTTCTGCCCTCTCATTTTCTACAGCTCCTCGCGGGTTTCACAAAAATATCAATCATGCCAGAAAAAAATCGGGGAGTCTGGGGCAACTCAAAGACTAGCAAAGATATGAACTGTTCATACTTTGGTGACAGGAGCTGTTACTTGGCGTTGGAGGTTTGTCGCTGACCATATAAAATGTGTCTGGGACAGCTATATCATCAATAAACTCAAATATTACATTGCTTAAATGTTAAATAGAGGAGCTTTTTTGTTAGCATAATCAGGAACCACATTTTGCCTTGTAACAATTCCCTGCGGTTTCAGCTGTAATACGAGTCCTATAAGATGTCTATAGTTTGTTTTACTTTACATTTTAATAACGATTAATCGATGGTTGATCGTTAACGTTATCAGTGCTCGATTAAGGGAAGTTCCTACATTTAGCTACCAGTTAGCTCCACCATAGGGGCTTAGTGAAAAACCACTGGTGATTGGTCATAGTGTTATCCAATTGCGTACCTTAAGATTTTCAAATGCATGCTTGGTGCCGCCTCTCGAGTTGGGTCATTTTCATTACTCGATGCCAGACCCATATCTCCTCCAGATTTGGGTCTGGATTTTTCCAGGCTAACATTTAGCAACCCTAATTGGAACACACAATTGGTTTGGTGAGCTCGTTAATCCTTGAACTTCCTAGACAGTAGGGATGTCACGAGAACCGATACTACCAAAACCTTCCGGTTCTAAAATGACAAAACACAGACGATGCCCATTTTTTTAAAGTACCGTAGGCACCGTTAGCAATGCCGCCCATTATCACGGCCAATCGTGTAATAGACACGCTGGTCCAGCATGGTCTAGCGTGTCAGTGTGACGCTATGACTCACCCAAGCGTGTAATACACACGAGGGCTCGCCTTTCCATAAGTGTGTAATACACACGCTAATTGAGCCTCGCCGGGGACGAAACAACTCCCGTTATCGCGATGCAAGCCTAACATTAACCAATCAGAACCCTTGCGTTATCTCGATGTAAGCCTTGATGCCAGTGTTGGCAATACTGTAGCTAGCTATGTAGCTTTGTCAGGGGAGGATAACTGAAAATAGCAGGAAAAATCTAAAGCAAACGAAAAGGGCTTCGCCTCCAGTTGCTAGCTAGGTATTCTGCTTCGTTCGGCGGAGGATAATATACTTTTCTCATTTTTACACTTGTGGGTGCACCGTTCCCGGAGGTACTGCAATACCGAGTTGATGCGTGGAGCAGACGGAGCAAGCTCCATTTTTCGAATCCCTGTTTGAAAAATAAATTTCATATATATATAGTTCCCTGGTGGGGAACGTATTGTAAACTGATAAGAACATATGATTCAAAGCTTTCATTATCCAATAGAATACAGCCGTATGGGACCAATGCCCAACACATTAAAAATAATTTGCTCCAGTGTGAAGCTAGCTTCTTTAGGGAGCCAGCTTCTTTAGGGAGCCAGCTTCTTTAGGGAGCCAGCTTCTTTAGGGAGCCAGCTTCTTTAGGGAGCCAGCTTCTTTAGTGGATCCCTAGCCTTTCGTGGTTTCGCCTTCAAAGTAATAGCTCTTGATTCAACGCGATAAACATCGCTTAACAAATATGGAAACATTTCACATTTCGAAAATATGCCACTATATTAGAATAGTGTGACATATTTACTAACTTATAATATTTTATTAAAGAAATGGTGCGCAATGTTGTGAAAAAACATTTTTATCTTGTTAGCTGAATGGCTGCACAGCTATATCCACCGTTTTGTTTTGCACTGTTGTTGTTTTTGCGCAATACCTTTTGAAAAGCTGTCTGGAATGTGTCTGGGGAGTAGTTGTTGCACTGTGAGTATTAATTGGACTTTATTATGTTGTTCTATGCTATTTTGCACATGTTTTTATAGCTTGTTATCATATTTTTCAAGTGTTTTAATAAATGTTTCAAGTTCAAGTAGTTGGAATCTTAGAAAATTCTTTTTTTACTGTGGTATCGAAATCGGCATCAGGAATCGTGTAATTTTACTGGTATTGGTACCGACTACTGAATTTTTGGTATCGTGACACCCCTACTAGACAGATGCATCCAATCATTAGAAAAGGTATTTAAGTTGGCCAATTGCATGTTGTTGTTCTCTTTGACTCTCCTCTGAAGAGTGGCAACATGGGGGCCTCAAAACAACTCTAAAATGACCTGAAAACAAAGATTGTTCAACATTATGTTTTAGGGGAAGGCTACAAAAAGCTATCGCAGAGATTTAAGCTGTCAGTGTCCACTGTGAGGAACATAGTGAGGAAATGGAAGACCACAGGCACAGTCCTTGTTATGCCAGAAGTGGCAGGCCAAGAAAAATTTCAGAGAGATAAAGGCAACGGACAGTGAGAACGTTCAAAAACAGCCCACAGACCACCTCCAATGACCTATAACATCATCTTGCTGCAGATGGTGTCACTGTGCATCATTCAACAATTCAACGCACTTTGCACAAGTAGAAGCTGCATGGGAGAGTGATGCGGAAGAAGCCTTTTCTGCACACATGCCACAAACTGAGTTTTTTGAGGTATGCAAATGCACATTTGGACAAGCCAGCACGTGTGAACAACATTTGGACAAAATTGTTGATCCAAACACCCAAATATTTATAAATAAAAATCATGGAAATTATCAGGGGTGCCTAAACGTTTGGATATGAATATATGTTTATGACACCGCAGGATGGGTTTCTCACTGACAAGCTCTGCTTTATACGTGCACTTCGACAAACATGTCATGTTTTTGTCAAATCCAACACATGAAATGCTTAAAGAAACAAATAAATAGAAGGGCTTGCATTTTCGAGAAACTGCAGCAGTTGTGTGATACAAAGCACCCTTACACTGCATTCCAATTAATTATGCTAATAATATATTAGACAGATTTTCCTAAATAGTCAATGCAAATGACAGTCAGTATGATTTTCAAGTCACCAACCGTTAGGGTATAAGTCGAATTCTGTGAAAAAAATACCCAATGAAAACAGTATTTTTAAAAAAAAACAAAAAACTCAAAATGCACTGTTCCAAATTACTATGCACAACAGAGCTTCAAAACATTTTATACGTTGGTCATTTGTTGAATTTGCATAATTAGGTGGTCATATTTACTGAAATCAAAAGCTATTTCAATCAAACACATCTTAACAGGTCAGGTTACATGTTAACATAGGACCCCTTCTTTGGTATCACCTTCACAATTCTTGCATCCATTGAACTTTGAGTTTATGGAGAGTTTTTGCTTGAATTTCTTTGCAGGATGTCAGTTTAGCCTCGCAGAGCTGCTGTTTTGATGTGAACTGCCTCCCACCCTCATAGATCTTTTGCGTGAGGACTCTCCAAAGGTTCTCAATTGTAGGCACTCAAACTGCAGTCATTTGGTATTTCTAGTACCAATTGGGATCTATTTCTTAGTGAAGAAAACAGTCATTTTTTCACCATGATCTTGAAATTTGTACCATAACTTCTCCTAAGTTGTTGGTTAACTTGTCCTACTTTTGAGCCACTTTGCTCAAGACGATCATTGTGTCTCTCCATCTTTCAGGCCGCTGCACTGTAAGCTAGTTGTGCTTGACGGCGCGCTTCAGTCAGGAAGGGAATAGTCTTGCGTGGCCCGACCTTGAGTAAAAACACAAGTCTACTTTAAATTGTAGCCATTCAAAGACTGGCTTGTGAGACTAGAAAGGGAACATTTGTTTTACAGATTTTTAGCGTCATGTCTTTGTGGATGTGTATGCCATATAAATGTATAGACCCTAAATATATGACGAGGTCACTTTTTCAGATGTATTTCCAGGGCAAAAAAACAGTGTTATATTCGAACAAATACCGTAGTTGTGATGAGACCATGAGGGTACCATTTTGATCTGGTTGGCGAGCTAGCTCCAGTTTAAGATACTGTATAAAATCATAGAGCTCACCCACTGCCACCTATTTGCAACACGATTCAGGGCACTCTGCATCGGTGAAACTCATTTTTTTCTTCACAAAATCAAGGCGTCACACCAACGGTTGCACTTTTCTACTCATGTGACAAATTAACTAGAATATAGAAATATATACTTTTCTGAGCATACAGTACAGTACCCTTGTCGGTTTCACACACCTTTTTCAAAGGCACAATTATTTTGGAAGTGACTGTATGACGGTGTTTGTGTGTGTGAGAGTGTGTGTGACAGAGAGAGAGAGCCAGCTTTCATCTGGAACTATGAGGGTAGTAGTGGGAGGCATCCAGCTGAGACAAGGTGGCTGAAAGGAGACTGGAACAATCCAGGCATGGCTGTTGATTTACAAGGGCTGCTATCAACTAGACTCCAACACACACACACACACACACACACACACACACACACACACACACACACACACACACACACACACACA